>ATSW01004702.1:0-16722 GCA_000444245.1 Botryllus schlosseri
GTATATAATGTTTAACAAATGCGTCTATTCCCCACCAGCAAACAATTGAATTCTCCACCAGAGGGGAATTCCCCAACGGTTGGGAACCACTGGTATAGAAGGAGTTGGATTGCATTGAATAACTATATTTTAAACTGACAATTAGAATATTTGATTCCGTTTAATTTTGGGCGTAATTTTGGGTTTGGGCATATTAGTATTTACGGTGACAAATTTCTATAGTCAGCCTCTTATCCATGATCAATTCACCACATATCGTGTTCCAAACATACCTGAAAGAAGAGTGATGCGCTTTTACACTATTTCATCTTGGGAAGAGCGTGTGAATTTGGATAAATACATTGATAATTAATGAAAAAACATACGCCGCCGATTATAGCCGACTTCAAAGAAATAGCCCCGTTATAACGATGATGATATAATTCGCAAAGACAATTCTTTTCACTATGAAATCGGCGAACACGAATACGAAATACACTGTCATACGGATAAAATACAGGAAATATATTTCTCAGGATGTTGTTGTTGTTTGTGGTATTCAAGGTGTTTGTCGACGACTAGGGTCATTTATATCAGGGCAACTGTCGACTTGTAGCACGGCCCACATGTATAGGCTTTTATAAGACACCACCAACACCTCTAACACTTAGGAATTATGTCGTCGACCTTGGTTGGAATCGAACCAGCAACCCATTCGTGTTACAGCTGTGGATTATACCAGTACCACTACGCTATACCTCGCCACTATTTTCCAGGTGATTGTCGATATCTGAAAGTATCATCAACGTAACAATTATTCAATCAATCACTATACAAGTGAAATTTGCCACAAAATGGTATTTTTCAACAACCTTACTGCTGATAGGAGNGATTGATTTCGAGGGCACTCCGTGCCCCGAAAGACGTGATCTGAATCGATTATAACACCCCAGTGTAACTACAGACTATAAGGCTGGTGGGAAGGCACAGAGCGAATATAGCGCCTCTGCCCACCCCAATTTTGACTATTTGACAAATTGACTATTACATTGTGACATCATCTGCTTTCATATCCATGACGACATATCATAGGTAATTATTGTTTCCAAATCACCCTCCAAAATTTCAATCGTTACTACGCCTATGNGCCTGCGTACATCTATACTCCTACTATGTGTCTGAACGGCGAAGACAAAGTTATGCAAACTGATGATTATAATATAAAGTAATGCGCTGCAGCTAAAAGCGTTTCTATATTTTCTCAGTAAACTTCTACCTTTTTTGCAGCAGCATTCGTCTCATGATCATGTCCATTGTGGACTTTGCCCTAAATCTTATCAGGTGTTGACATTCTGCATATTTTCTACCTTAAGGTATTTGCAATAGAGTTCTCCCCGTTTAGATGAACGAGCCTCTGTGTGTATGTTATAACTCACATGACTACAGAATTAAATAGTTTGTGTCACTCATAACATTGCAGAAACATTGGCTTTTAGGTCACAGCCACGTTTGGTTACTTGTATGGTACATATTTGTCTCACCAGACCTATGATTGAAGCGACGTTCAATACACGGTTTTTGTGGTCGAACAATGAACCGCAAAACCGCGCTGTTTGCAATGGTACGGTCCTTGATACGCTATCAAAACAATAGTTTTAGTTTAATAGGTAGATAACCTCTGTATTCATTATAATAACCTATAGTAACCTNTNNGTTCACAAGCAGTGTATAGCTTGTAGGGACACCGAAAATGTTAGCGATTGTTAATTTTATACGTAACTTGCTCCGGTAATTGAATACAGAATTAAGAAAGCTGTTATACGCTATTTCAATATTGTGCGTAGCTTTGAAGAGAGAGAGTCTTTAATTTTTCATCCAACCAAAATACATACCAAACAGATGGCAATAATGGCGGTGCATAAAATATGCATGCACAGTGTTTGGTATCAGATAGGAATAATCAATACCACCTTGAACGTCAACTATAGTCTGATGTGTGCTTGGGTGTGAATGGGACATGCTTTCCGGGTACCGTACAAGTATAGGCTACTTTAGCCTACACAGTCATACCATGTGACAGGCCCATAATATAAGGGTCGTGTGAGTTAAGAGTCACTATAAATAGTCTGCGATTCTTTAGGATTATTCGCGGTGCTAACCGTGTATTATCACCGGAAGTTGACAATAATTGATCATAAATAGAAACTTTGTCTATTTTTATGATGCAATATTATGACTTCGGTACAGTAGCCTATACCTACATCAAATGCATATTAATCCGACTTTACCGGATAGTCTGTTGAGCGGCGCATGACATTATGACCATGTCGGAATACTTTATTACTTCAGCATTAACTTACAGTTAATAAATAACAAAACGCTGGTCTTAGGCACCCATAGGGTGATCAATCTGATCATCCAAACCCCTGGGGACTACGCCCCAATACGTTTCCACAGCTACTCTAAACGGCGAATTCGTTGTAATGGTGTAGCTATAGAAACTGTAGGTCACCGTTGATTTACGAAATAATTTNGGACCCCTTCGAGCTCGCCCCCAATCCCAATTTGGCAGTTTCTGGTGCGGCAGGTACGGCCATGTTTCCATAGCACAGTAGTGAATTTCCAAATCAACGGACGATGGGTCGGTCAATTAATCGAGTCGATCGCGAAGAACATTTTTCAACGTGAAAAAATCAGTCATATTCTATTTTATGTTAATTTACGAAACCATCTTGAACCCTGTAGAGTAGAGGTTCTCAACCGGGAGTTCGCGGAGTATTTTTAGGGGGTTCGCGAAACCTCCAAATTTGCTGGTTAAATGGTTGACAACCCAATTTGTATTTTTTAATTAGAGAAATCACGAGGCAGTTTCGCTCCATAACTGCCAAACCTTCGGGGCCCACATAAACAGGATGACCATCTAAGATGAAATATTCAACTGTGCAAATTCATTTTAATTGCCAATAGCCTAAACATATTGCTGTTTGGAGATGTTTTGGAAAAAATTGTTTGCAAAAACCATATTCTCCTGTGATATAAATAACCACTATTCCAGAGTTGCTAGATAGAAATGACTAGGCCGGACGTTATATGTCAGGGGTCGGGAACCTTTTTTGTCCGAAGAGCCATATTGGCCCTATTTTTCCATTTCAACTCCCACAGAGCCATACATGCCAATCAACTGTTAAGTCAGAATTGAAAATTCATGACGTCATGGTAGCACTATTTCGAACTCACTACGCGGGATTCGTCATGTGCGCCACATTTTTTCTGTAAAAACTAGTACTAATGCAGGTTGCGTTATTTTAGCATGCAAAACTTGAATTACGAGAACGTATATAGGTTCGTCGTGATGCTCCATTTAAATGCGAGAACCCATGATCACATGTGTAAGTCTAGCCAAACATGTCACTACACTAGTATATAGGCCTACTCCACTCTAAGCTGTGATACATCAGTGGAGTGGGGTCAGGGGAGGCAAGTGAGACAGTGCGAAACGAGAGGTATGGCACATACTGGCCAAGCCTCACCATTGATAACGAGATTCATCGTTAATTACTTACATTAATCGAATGTAACTGTCACAGTGTCACACTGATTCCGAAAATCAAAATACTAATCAACTTCTCCATTCTCAAAGTATTCGACGGTAACATATAACGTTGCGCTACAAGCCTACATTTTATCACCGGAACTATAAGAGCGATACTTGCCAATCAAAAATATGGATAGCAATGTCGTTGATTGTAATTCGAGTTAGTAATTGTGAATGTCACGTCCACGGCAGTTCATTTCGCGCCGTAAATCAGGAAGAAAATGTGTATTTGAAAACTACGTCGTGATATGGGCGTCGCCATGTCTGCTATTATGTGTGATTAATCAACGTATCGCACAATCCAAGATTTCGAGTCGGCTAAATAGAATTCGCGAGTGATATTGGTCGCCGGCGCGACATTAACTTAAATGTGACGATTTTGTAAAGACGGTATTTTCTTTACCTCTCAAAGACATGTTTAATTTATACTGTCACGACAATAATTATTCTGACCGCGATGAAAATTTGCTAACAAGCAGCTGCAATATTGATAAATTGAGTACAAAAATATATATTTGGCAAAGAGCCATATTTTATACCCAAAAGAACCATATATAGCTCGCGGGTCATATGTTACCGACCACTGTATGTTCATTAAAAATCTGTTTTGGTGCCATATATGTTGCGGCTTACTATCATACCCGAAGGTGTCGTCGGAAGCGTTAAGCGCTATTATTACATTCGGTACCATCTTTGTGGAAATGGATTTTCGGCACTCATCCATATCAAATTAACGAAGCGGATTATCAAGACTCGGCCGCGTATTTCAAGAAATCTAGTCACAAAATGCGGTTGCAATAATAAAAGTTTTCCCAGTTTCTACGAAAATAGTATGATGTTAGTTCTGAAAAAAATCATTTTATTGCTGTAGTTAAGCGGGCAACAAGTTTATTGTAAGCAGCACTTGAGCGACTTGACCAAAAGCACAATCAACGGCTTTACATATAAAGCAACGTGAAAATAAAAGAAAGCACTGTGCGCTTCGATGACCGCAGTGGTGGTGCCGCATGGTGTCGCCACATGGCCCCCTCCAGAAGCGGGCAGTTCAGGCCTGGTAACGTTGCGGAGGCCGAGTGTGACGTCGTGGTCTTCCTCGTGGCTTCGGTTGAGCTATACCGGAACTGGCATGGTGAGGTCCACGTGCGCCGGTTTCAAACGGTCGATATAAATCGTCTCTTCCCTTCCCCCAACTTGAAGCTTGAATGTCTTTGTGGTCCTTTCGAGGACCTTGAAGGGACCGTCGTACGGTTTCGTCAGTGGAGATCGGTGTGTATCTCGCCGCACGAACACGTAACTGCAATCTGTCAAACAATTTGGAATTAATGCTCGTGTATTGCCGTGCCTGGACGTTGACGTAGGCAGTAACTTGCGAAGCGTTTCTCGCAGCGACGGCATAAACTTTTCTGCTTCTTTGGTGGCTTCCGGGAGATAAACTGGCCAGGTACGTTGAGTGTAGTCCCGTAAACCAGTTCGGCTGATGTAGTCTTTAGATCTTCCTTGGGAGCGGTCCGGATCCCGAGAAAAACCCACGGAAGGTGGTCGACCCAGTTTGCATCGGTCAAACGAGCCATTAACGCACTTTTCAGACGTCGATGAAACCGTTCCACCAAGCCATTTGCTTGTGGATGGAAAGATGTAGTGCGGTGAAGTTCGATACCTAAAAGTTGGTTGATTTCTGACCACAATTCCGATGTAAATTGCGGACCACGATCGGAAGACAGATGGTAGGGAACACCAAACCTAGAAATCCAATGAAATATGAACGCCTTGGCGCACGTGATAGTTGTGGAGTTTTCAATTGGGATCGCTTCTGGCCAACGAGTGTATCGGTCGACTATTGTAATTAACAGGGATATCTAGACTGTAATTAACAGGGATATCTAGTCTAGATATCCCTGGTAATTAAATATAGGTTTTGCCTTAGCATTGAGGCAAAGGGCCTACCATATCAATGCTTATATGACTGAAGCGCGCTGAGGGTGTTGGGTAATCTTGAACCGGCGAAGAGACATGCTGATGTATTTTTGAACGCTGGCACGCCAGGCATTGCTTGGCCCACAACCCCACTTCTTTCTGCATACCGTGCCAAGCGAATTTCGAGCTCACGAGTTTTTTCGTTATACGAATGGATGGGTGTGACAAACCGTAGATTGTTTCAAAAACTTTCCTTCTCCAAGGTTTGGGAACCACGGGACGAGGTTGTCCGCAGGAGATATCGCATAGCAGCGTGACTGCCGAGTTTCCGATAGGAATGTCTCTGAGCTGTAGGTTCGTAACCGCAGTGCGATAAGCCCGTACCTCGTCGGTTTCTTGGGCTTCAGCTAGGTTTTCGAGGTTTAGGTCTAAAAGCGTCGGCTGTTGGCAGGTAGTAGCGATCGTTGGTCTCGAAAGTGCGTCCGTGACCGTGTTGTTTTTTCCTTTGATGTGCTTGACATCAGTGGTATATTCGGAAATCGCGCAAAGGTGCCGCTGTTGTCGCGCTGACCAAGGCTCCGAAAGTTTTGTGAATGCGTAGGTGAGTGGCTTGTGGTCGGTAAAAGCTGTGAAAGGGCGTCCCTCTATAGGAAATATCGGAAATGCCTGATGCACAAATGTAGCGCCAAAAGTTCTCGGTCGAAAGCGCTGTATTTTGTCTCCGGCATACGAAGTTGCCGACTGAAAAAGGCAAGGGGACACCATTCCCCGTCGACCAGTTGTTCTAGGACTCCCCCAACTGCCGTCTGTGAATCGTCGACAGTGAGGGCGGTTTTAGCAGCGCATCTTGGATGGTGCAACATTGTTGTGTTGGCTAACGCTTCCTTCGCTGTATTGAAAGCTTTTTCTAGCTCGGGGCCCCAGACCAAGTTTCGTGGCTTGCCGGCCAGCGCACGATAAAGGGGTCTCATGATGTCTGCAATTGCAGGGATGAATCTGTGATAGAAATTAATCATCCCATTAAATTCTTGAAGAGCCTTGAGGGTTTTGGGCGGTGGGAATTGCGTGATTGCGTGTACTTTGGTGGGCAAGGGTTCGATTCCTCGGTGGTCCACGATGTGACCAAAGAACTCAAGCTTGTCCTTTCCAAATTGGCACTTCTCCTTGTTGATAACTAAGCCGTGATCGCACAGTCTCTGAAAGAGGGTGCGAAGATGCTCGAGATGCGTCTCGAAGTTCGGGCTACCCACCAAGATGTCATCAAGATAAACGTACACGAATGGCAAATCTTGACAGACGGTGTCCATTAGTCATTGAGACGTCTGGTCAGCGTTCTTTAGACCAAATGGCATGCGAAGGAACTCGAATAGTCCAAAAGGTGTGATAACCGCGGTTTTGGGAATGTCGGCGGATGCTACCGGGACTTGGTGGTATCCTCTGACGAGGTCCACTTTCCAAAATATGCTACTCCCCGCTAAGCGATCGGTGAAGTCGTGAATATGCGGAATGGAGTAACGGTCTGGTGTTGTTGCAGCGTTTAGACGCCGATAGTCCCCGCAGCGTCGCCAGCCCCCGGATGACTTCGGAACCATGTGTGAAGGTGACGACCAAGGACTGGATGATCTCCGGATAATTCCCAAACTTATCATTCGTTGGTACTCCGCTTTGGCAATAGCTAATCTGTCTGGTGGAAGACGTCTTGCCCGTGCGTGCACTGGCTGTCCTGAAGTCACTATGTGGTGCTCTACTCCATGTCTTGTTGACGACGAAGAGAACTTGGGGACCGACAGTTGGGGGTGCGTGGCAAGGTGCTTGTCATACGGAGAAGCTATCATGTTCAGCTGTGGTGCAGGCTGAGCGTACCTGCTCACTGGGAATATTTTGCTGCGTGAACTATCCAGAATTCTCTCTGGATCGCGGGGTCACCAGTTAAGCGGGCAACAAGTTTATTGTAAGCAGCACTTGAGCGAACTGACCAAAAGCACAATCAACGGCTTTATATACAAAGGGACGTGAAAATAAAAGAAAGCACTGTGCGCTTCGATGACCGCAGTGGTGGTGCCGCATGGTGTCGCCACAGTAGTGTTTATCACTAGCCTACCCTGCAGTTAGTATTTGCACAAGATTGATGACGGTTGCGCGATAATTAAGCTTAATGTGTACTAAAACTTGGGGGTCCGCGGGGGTACGTGACGGTACAAAAGGGGTCTGCGAAGACAAAATAAATTGAGAACCACTGCTGCCCTCAATTGGTACTTTTTAAGTGCGGCAGCTACGACACTGTCTGAACGTTTTTCAGTACGGTAACGAATCGCCTTCATTTCGCTCACCAACTGCTGTACAGTAAATCTTCGTAAATCTTCGTCGTAAATCATTACTCAAGTCACTGAAAATAAATAGCAGTTTTCTGAGCACTGAGTATAAAGACACTCAGCATGCCTTCTCAGAATATTCCGTTCTCGTCGCAGGGTATCACTATGCAGCGGCGTTGTTTTCTGATGCATAAGATGGAGTTCTGCTTCCGAAATATCAATATCAATAATCCAATATACCAATAATCCTCGGCATCATCTGAATAACATGGAAAGTTCAGCAAACGATGTTGTTTTCTAATAGAGTGGCTGTGACAGGTCGTGACAGCGTAGCGTTATGAGAAACGACATTGCGGTTATTTGTGGAAACTGAACCACGGCATCGCCTGGTAAATAGCACCCAAGTAAAAGTGTAAGAGGATCAGGATGACCGTATTTCTCCAGGCATCCTTTATGTGCTTCTGTTTCAATTTACTTTGTATAATTTACGGTTTTGTGACAATCAATATTTTGTTCTGAGTGACCGGCAGGGAACTATTTTACAAACAAAACTTAAAGTATTAAACACATTACTAATATTACAAATTATGCTGCAATATCATCGTGTATCCTAATGCACGACGTACATCTTGGGCTTACATTCGAATTCTGCTTCTATCTGCGTGTCTAATTAACCCATTTGTTACTACAATTGAAAGGATGATATGCACGGAGTTAGGGTTCTACGTGAAACTACCTAAAAATTTAATTATGATCGACTCGGCCCGTATGGTTTACAATAAAACAAAAATATTTACGTGATTTCTTTATTATGCCGTATGGCGTCTTTCATTCACGTCCTCCTTCTTGGAGCAAAAAGTATGTCCAAGTCCATGTCCAAATTGTCCAATGTTCATGCATCCGTGAGTATGCTTGCCCACCGCGACGGTAAACGGGACGAGCAAACGGGAAAACGGTGTTATCTCTGGTTGAATTTCATCGCAGCTTGAAGTTAAGATTGAAGCCATTCTGTAACTAATCTGTATTTCATGAATCCATACACAAATCCACGTTTCACAATTCAACACTGGAAACAAACTTCTTTGCCAATTCTTTATAAAATATTATTGTCATGTGGGTCAGAACCAACTGTCGTGTGTTCGCTAGGCACGTGTCGCAGAAATATTTTGCNCGATAATTTTGTACCTCTTTTTTATTCTCCATGTACAGTGTACACTCAAAGCAGTTTTGACCTTCTGTGATGGAAGGAAATTAGCAAATTACGTAGCTCCTCAGCGAGCATTTAATCCTCAACGAGCACGAAGCATAACCCGTTAGAGACCCCTTGTGANATAGACATGTTCAATATATATCGCCGCATTGTGACCGAGACTGGTGGTCACTGGTCAGATACATTGCCGCACTACAAAGATCGTAGGCCTCTCTCTAAGTTGCATGGTTTATATAGCTCATTGTCGACAGATAAGGATCTTATCGAAATGCCGTGAAATAAAAATAAGTAAAACATGTTTTATGAATGATCGATCAGATTTCACATTTTCCAGCNCTACACGAAATAACATTCACGCCACTGGCACGCTACCCCTTTAATAAGACCAAACCAGTTTCATGCACAAGAATGTGTGTGATGGTTATGGATAAGTCAGCAAGATGCTCCTTCTTTGAAGAGTGAAAAATCATACACAACATCACAATTCTTGGTGTGAGTCCACAATCAGCATCAATGCTACAAACCAGTTTGGAGTAGAAAATGTCTGCCATTAAGCTGGTCTATATTGAATGTGCTGAGTGCTGATGTAACGATAACCATATTACTGAAAAGTAGAAAACGCTTTGAACTCAGGAACCAACGAGCCTTCAAAACGCCCCTTTGAGCATATCTCGCATTATAACATTTGGGAGAAAATATTGTACAATGCGGACCGTCCGCTACAAAGCCTTTGTGCCATACTATGGAAGAAAACCGGGAAAATATTCCCCTTTCCGGAACCTGCTTGTCGTTTCTCGACAACAGTGGCGCTACCAATCTTGTGACAGTCACATCATAATAGACGCCGATCACGCGCACGTCACGTTTAGGTGCGTATCAATGCAACAGCTTTTTCAAAAGCGCGGCGATTACTTCAAAACTGATTACCCGACCAGGAAACTTATAGGGAGTACAAAGCACCCTCAACTCCCTGGTTCTATTGAATTACAGTTAATTTAATAGTTATAAATTTACCCAGTTTTTGTTTGTAAACTGACCCGAATTAATAAAGCAGTTTCCGTTTTCGATTAGGAAGCATTTGACATCTTAACTCTTGACAAAGAATATACGGGACGTACAAATATCAATGGATTCCATTGTAGCATCCTGTGCTGAATTAGAGAATAATATAAAAGGACAATCAAATCCTCAGTAAAATGTTTAATGATATGCACGATGCCTATT
The DNA here is from genome assembly GCA_000444245.1 of Botryllus schlosseri. NCBI lineage: Eukaryota > Metazoa > Chordata > Ascidiacea > Stolidobranchia > Styelidae > Botryllus > Botryllus schlosseri. The sequence goes on from ATSW01004702.1 coordinate 10,235, forward strand.
GACTCTAAACTCGATTCTATCTATTTTCATGACCACGGGGCTTCTCTTGTTGTTCCCCCAGCGAGATTCGCGTATCGACATCTGCCATTCAACACATAATATAAAAATGTTCTCACCGAGCGAATTATAGACCGGTAAATTGTTTCCGTTTCCGCCCTATTTGTGTAGCGGTCTCGGCAGGATTACTAAATATGGTAACGTGCCTATTGGTGGTGATGAAATTGTCATCCTACAAATTTTCGAAACAAGTTCATCCTTTCATACTCATAAAGACGCGTCATGTTCGAGCATATTACGATTGGTCTCGGCATCGTAGGGATATTCATTCTATCATTTAAAACACGCGCCTATACGATAAACGAAAATAAATCTGATCGGTTTCGTATAGGATCCCGGTCAAAATATAAAGCATTTAGTGCTATATATATATAGCCAAATCACATATCCAGTAAATTGAAAGCACACATATGCACGTATTATTCCGAAAAATTATAGGGGCGGCGGGAGCTGAAAGCAGGCGTGCTAAAGAACGCCAGCGGGGTATGGTGACTGAAGTTTCGGCGTTTAACCTTGCGATTACTTTGAATACTAGAAACCTGATGCCCAATTTGACAACGACAACGATTATGTCAAAAATATGCCGTGATAGTTATAAGGATTGCACAACAAATTGAAATATTTATCGATTTTCTACTCTATAAAATTCGTTTCGCAATTCAGTAGCGCCTGAAAGCCAATTTTGGATTTCCCATATACTGAATATACACAAATTTGTAACATCACGTATTCAGTTTATCGCGTCGAATATGAGTGCATCACCAAATTTCTATCTCAGGCGCACTAGCAGCCATGAGAAAATGCCCATGGACGATAGGTAGTTTACATCCAACTATTCTTATTTCCTTTCGGATTCACACAGTCTGCAAAATAACAGGGGCGTACGTCTCTCTCTGGTTTTCCTTACGGAATCCCTCTGGTATGCTATGACATCAGAATTTGGTTCCCCTTGCGCCAGCCCCTGTTCATTTCGACACGAAGGCCTATTTTTTTTCTTGTGCTGTATATATAAGAAAACGTTCACTGCCAAGGCACACCAAACATCACCTGATCTTCAAGTTACTAATCATTGATTCCTGCTAACAGAGAATGACGTTGCTAAAGGTAAGAGCATATTGGAATGGGTTGAGTTTGTAGATTGTGTGAGGTCGTATATTTAGGATGCTATCCTATCATCAATATCAACCATCTTAACGTTACTTATCAGTAACTACATATTGCCTTATGGAATATTGCATGATATAAAACAAAATTAAGTATTAAAGATGATACGACTCAAATCGCTAGAGTAGGGTTTATGACATCCATAGGAATAGGAAGTAGTATAGGGCCTTGTACTAATGAGGTATTTAGTCTGACGCTCTGACCCGACCGTGGATCGAACTAACCTCCGATCAAAAAGCTGGACGCTCCGCTATTAGGCTATATTCATCCAACTGTTTGGTTCAATCAAAATGATTCCAATCAACTGCTCCTTTTTGCAGGATCCAACACTGATGGCTACTATCCTGTTTTGGGGAATATTTCTCTATTTTCAAGGACCTGTGAATGCGAGAAGAGATTGGAGGTATATATTGGTACGATTTTCCCGGGCATTTTGCTGTCGGTTTTACCGACACTGATGGATGGGATGACTAAATAACGGATTTGGTTTTGTCCGTGACATTAGCAATTTTCGGGATTTAACGGGTTTGCCGTAATTATAGATTTTACTCCAAAAATTAGTTAAACATGCCATATCAGCACAGCCCATATACTCGCTGATTTTGATTGATAACAATGATATTTTGCCAGAGATAGAGTAAATCAAGACTCGGAAGAAAGTAATAGAGGTGCTCTCTTGCGTGTCCAATCGTCATAGTAATATGAATGAGATCACCACTTTGTACCAGAGCAGATATACCGCTGTTTCACAAAAGTTTCCATTAGTTGTTGCCATCAATGGCTCCTCTATTGTTATATATTGCATCCAGTAACTCCAGTAACAGCAACAAACTAGCGAAGCTTATATTAACAAAGACCCTAGAATGCACGAAACAGCGTTTGAATGACCAGATGTAAGACTAAAAACACACCCATGGAGATGTTCTTACACCATAAAAGTAGGCATATAACAATATCATTTACCATGATTTTGTTGGCCAACGCGTCATACGGTTCTCCGTTGTGTGTACAGGGCACTGAAGGAAACGCAGCGTTATCATTACAATTGCACCGCCGTCATCCGAGACAGCATGGCTGCGGACCTGCGAGGATTTGAACCTTATCACGACGTCCATTACCTATGCAACTTCCCAGATGGCCGGACTTTCGAATATGATGAGAAAATTTGTCTTCCCATCTGTCGGGATCCTTACACAGAAGTTGCGTACGTGAAAGAGTCCGACTCCAGACAGTATCGAATTGAAGAGATTACCGAGGCTAGAATATTTCGCGATGGCAGTAGACTTGCGAAAATCGATGTAACGATCGGATGTAGGTGCGTCCTCGTTTCTGCGCCACATCGTTCACGGATATGACAAAAACTTCGGCCAATTTCGACGCGAGAACTGCTCCTTGCACCGAAGAACATGAGTGCATGACAGAGATATTGTTTAAAACCAAACTAGCTACATGTTATTTATTTATTTATTTATTTTTACGTTGTTCTGAAATTGCCAAGCATATTAGACTTTTTTGGGCGTAAGTCAGTGTACATATGTATTTATTGCTTAATGCAGGCTATATGTTATTTGTACACGCGACTTTATTTTCGGTCGGATGACCGTTTCAATCATTATGTTTTCATATCGATCCACCATCACGGGCTACATATGAAAAGATTTGTTTGCGGGCGGCAATATGTATATCGTTACTGCAATATGTATTTTAGTCCGTTTCTGGTCGGATCTTTATCACTGTCCGCTATGAATTTACACGCCGGAAAGTTTTCTCGTGACAATCGCTATATGGTATTTATAAAGCACTGCTATACAATACGTGGACGTATTCAATAAAATTAAATGGGGCGAGCTGGGGATTAACGATGCTTTGATGGATTTCCCTGTTGTAAAAGCAACGTTATGGAACAGAATTTCGAGAGAACAATATACTGACCTATTGTTGATCCGTCTTTTTTGATCAAAATATTTAACAACCGATGGACACGTAGCCTAGTTAGGGTTTAAGCCTGAAGTAGATATTCATTGCGAGTGGGGTCATAGGAATCAAGTCCACGCAGGCCTGATCAAGGTCATTCATGGTATACTTAAGTATAGGACTAAAAGTAATTCTATAAATTTTAATCGAGACAAGGCCGAATTACTTTACTTCAAGTAAAAAAGAAACCGAAATGCTCAAAACGTGTTCTAGTAGCCTAATTAAGTAGTTTATAATGGCAGCGCCGCCGACTTCTTGGTCCCTTTAGCTTGTGAACTTCTCAAATCACGTGACACATATCGATAACTAACACAAAATGTTTAATTCGACACGTGACATCGAATATGGAAATAATATTCCGAGATTATTATCATGATAGAGCATATGTTCCCAGCCTTTTTTACATGATGACGTACCCCCTCAAAACTAATTTTGCATTACGGGTACGGCGCAATTGAAAGACAAAACACAAAAAACTATGTATTTCTAATCTCAAGCATCATTTTACTGCGATGATGGAGCTTGCTGCTACTCCACAAGTAGGCCTACATCTTGGCCTATCCATGGAAGTGTTTTGGAAAGACACACGCGTAAATTATTTCATAGCTTGCTTATCAATGTACAATGTATATGCAAAACACTGAAGATTGAAATAGCGCCAATCAAGTATAGCCTTCACAATAAGGAGATATGGCTCTGGTTTTGGCAGAACTATAACTCGAGATCCAGGCCTACCGTAAGCTACGTAGCGACTCTCATGACCGAGGCAGTAAAGAAACCGAAATTCACTACAGTTAATATAGATCAGTGGTTCTTAACCTCTTTTCCTCCAGCGCCCCTTTTCAAAAATTGCCTGGGTCTGGCGCCCTCTATTTTAAGGACTCTAGTAAAAAACAAGGGGTGAGTGGTCGAAGTCCGGTAGGTCTTTTCGGGTTGGAACTTTATCATTGGAAGTTTCGCACAGGAATCTCGCCAAAGGACCACTCGAACAATTGACGATATATTAATTGTACGTGCTATATTCGGGATCATATCAAGATTATTATTTACAACAATCATCGGGTACAGGCTCGTACCATCTGGTTAGAGTTAGAGCCCCATGTACTGTACACCCCTGCGATCGGCAATACGGGGAAGGTAATTGTATTGGACTTTGTTTTATTGCTTTGTTTGACTAGTAAAGCAACTGAGAATGTGTTAGAGATCTTTGCTCAAATTGAATTTAGTATACTGCACCCAGCTTTTAACTATAACATGAATGCATTCCAAACAAAGCAACCCATATTATATAATGTTCATGTGTGTTGTGGGTCACAAAACTAAACAGTATCATTCTTTATGAAACGATGAAGAAATATTCTTACGATTTAATTTTGTAGCTCTCAAATACAGGTATATTTAGTTAATAATTTTGGCCGGAAAGCTTCAAAGCATCTTCAATGTGCAAGGGGCATCGCTCTCAAAAGTGATACAGCAGTGCCTCTTCGATTTCGACGGGATGTGCGCTGCAGGATGCATTACCTAGTTCGTAACATTTTGTGGAAAATAACCCGAGCTATAGCGTGACGGGAGTGTTTTAACGGGGAATTAGCGATCCAAAAGTACGCGCAATTCGGTTTATATGGATTATAATAAACCACTGGAGTCAGGGAAACATCGAACGTGCAAATTTCGCGCGGAGTGCGACGAAAAATTTGGGGATTTGTCGAATGGTAAATTTGCAATGACAAGTTAGGGATATATAGAACTGTTGTTCTACTAATAACCATATGCGCCGACTGCACCCTATACTGCGAGGCCATTGTTCTTCAGCGCCCCCTATCGCCACCTGAGGCCAACGCCCCCCACATCGCCCCCTGGGGGCGCTGGAGACAATGTTAAGAACGACTGATATAGATGGTGCGAGCAGGGCCGCAACTGCCGCACCCCAAACCCCCTAATTGGGGGCGAGCTCCAAGGGGGCCCGAAATTATGTCGTGAATTAGCATGAATTATAGAGTATTTTTTGAAAATTTATGCAACTTTTTCAAAAAATTCTCGCGATTTCGTGTCGCCTGATATCTTGATTATTGGGTTTTTTATTATTATTATTATTGATGAAAAGATGAGTGACGCTTTTCGCCTGTAAGGCCAGGTGCGTCACGGACTAGAATGAGCGATTTACCAAAATATGGGCAATAACCGATTTACAAGTAGGTACCACAAGATATAACAAATTCTGCAACATGGGATAACATTTCGGGGATGATCAGTAGATTTTCGAGTGTTGCAGTGATTTTGAGCTCGCGCGCCCTGTCGATTAAAAAGTTCCGATGAAAATCATATCGATTGCAGTGCAGCAAAAAATGCTCCACTGTTTCAGGTACTGTACAATGCTCGCATAGGTCGGTGTCGCTACATCCAATTTTATATAAATGCGCTTTCAGGCGGCAATGGCCTGAACGAAGCCGAAATATTATTCGTTCGTAAAGCCTATGTCGATGCATCGATGGAAAGTGGCCATCAGTCAATGATCTATGGAAATTTCGATAGTGACCTCCACGCTCATTTCGTTGATATTCGGCGTTCCAGGTCGCTCTACAGTATTGACGTACTTTGGCTTTCGCCTCAGCGTGGCTAATTTTGTCTGGAAGCGTCTGAGAAGGGGTATTTTCGATATTGGTCCTGGCAGCTTGCCAAGCCAATTTATCAGTTAATTCATTACCACCGATATCAGCATGCCCCGGTACCCAGGCCAGGACAACAATGGCGCCTTTCTGAACCACTTGATTCAGCAAGCGACCACATTCAAATATAACATTCTGCGTTTGCGGTGCCTGCAGGTTGGTCATAGCGGATAGCACACTCAGACTGTCCGATAGAATCAGATGTGTTTGTTGGTATGAGCCATTCTGGCAGATCCATTTTAGAGCGTGGAGAATGGCTTGTGCTTCTATGGAGAAGATTGACTTAAGAGTGGAACACGACTGGGAAAAGTTTATCATCAGCGACGGGATGGTAAAGGCAAAACCGGCTCCCTCTGCTGATTTGGAGCCGTCAGTGTATATTTCAGTGGCATCCCTATATCGTTCGAATATGAAGTCCAGGACTATGGGTTTATGCGACAGAGGTGCGATATCTTTTTTTATGATTTTTGCAAGGTCTAAATCAATATTAGGTGATTGAATCAGCCATGGAGGCAAATTTGGAAGACTTTTTCTTTCCAAGACAAGGTTATTCAGAGACTCGACATTGGTGGCGATGTTGAAGGTAATGAATTTTGGGTTCATGAGGCTATATATCTCCTGCCACTG
>ATSW01004703.1:0-12145 GCA_000444245.1 Botryllus schlosseri
GGGGGGGGGGGGGTGAAATAAAAGGGGCGGTCGATGTTTTTTTCGAATTTAGTATCATCGTAAATCAATTAGACGTGCGCATGAGTGTAGAACAGACAGATGTCATTCAGTTTCGCGATGTCACTCTTTAATAAAAATCGCTAATCAGCATACCACTTAACGGCGTATTGTCCCCAAGCGATCGAGAGATAGAAGCCAACGCATGCTAGGCCCGAGACGTGATAGTTGGCCAGCGATGACATCTTTCGTACTAGGCCTATTTCAGATACGATTGTGTAGACCAGCGATAATATCGTGCGCACCAAGCCAATGCAGATGCGATTGTGCGGGCCAGGGATGGTATAGTGTGCATAGGGCCTATTGCAGATGCGATTCTTCAAGGCAGCGAAACTAGGCTTGTTGAAGACGCGATAAATCAGGCCAGCGACGATTGCCGAGCACGCGGCAATCAGTGACATAATTTTGCGATCATCTCAGCGGGAGATCGCGGCGCGTTACATAGTGCACTGACTAATATCGTTAATTGTCAACAAGCTTCTCGCTAATTGGCCGCGCGCAACACTATTGACAGGACTTATTGAAACTTACTAAAAAGGGTAAACACATTAGCAACGATACTCTTTTATCCGGTTAACCGGCAGAATTATATCCGGATATCAGATATAAAAAACTGCGGTTAATTGGTTAACCGGTTAACCGTTATCCGAATAATCCAACCCTAGTTCACACCATATAGGACACTATGCTCAGATACTCAATTTAGCCCAGCCCTAGAAATAACCCGTTACTGACCCATATCTTCACGTATGTTCGGCCAAATGAATTCAGCTGCACTTCTTCGCACAGAGGTGAACTTGAAATCGTCCGTGCTGGACTGAAGTCTGTGATACCAGCCTCCCGTACCGCTCACATAGAACAAGAACGCAAAGCCGAGAAACAGAAGCAGTTTGCTGATCGCTCGCCTCGGCGTCCGTATCGTTTGCAGCAAATTGCCCAGTACAGACTTGACCAGTAGCGTTAACGATGGGTGTTGATGTGATGCCCTCAATCGACTCCAAATCATCATGCAGTTTCAGACTTATTTCTCGCGGCGACATCTATACCATATCTGTATCTATGATATATTGCAGAAAGGCATGCTACACCAACACAAGAATGAAATTTCATGTCGTAAGTTAACGCTGGGTATTGCATAAACCGCATCATATTCATATCTCGAAAATAACTTCCTCTCTATCGGCAATCGCTACATGGAATGCCGTAGTGCTACCTAGTGAAGAAGATCGATGACTTCTAAAATACGTTTCGGCGATAATTGTAAGGTTACGTATGTCACGCGGCTTGGATCTTGCTAAACGCAAAAAGTGTAAGCTTATGCCCCCGGGCTGATTTGCTGTTAACCCGTTTGCGTAAAGCTAGTTACCTATATGGATTTTCCCGGCACATGTAATCGATACGGGATTTTTTGTGTCGATTAATGGGAATTTGCTAGGGTTGGTGCGAACCCGGAAAAGGATCTGATTCGCATGAACGCGAACTTGATCAAAGGATCGTCGTGAACACGAACATATTACGTCACGTGACGTCATCATGACATTTCAAGCATCAGTCGCATTTGACCTTCGCAGTATTAGTATTAGTTTAGTAATAAGTTCATCAGATCAAAGCACCAAAAGATTGCGTTACAATGAAAAGATAGGAAGGAGTCGAAGCGACTTGGATTGGAGTAGTCTTTAATCTGACACCCACCTTGACCCGGAGCATGTAAATAAGAGCCATGCACAGTTGCACACTGAATGAAAAGTAATATAACATAGCATAAAAAAGACAATGGATGGAAGTGAAGCTGCTTATGTCGGTATAGGCGAAGTCTATATGTCAGATCGTGGTCCAGTAATCTCTAGCGCTGTCTAGTATCCCCAGGGTTGTAATGACTCGAGTCATGGAGATTGAGACTTGCATCACTCTTTGTACTCGATTGCACGACTCGACAACGTCATATGACTCGAGGATTTCCAGTGGTTCTCAACATTTTCAGCTCGCATGTTACCACATATTTGCGGACCGCTGAACCTTCAATAATAACAATTAAGCCAAAATGTAATTGCGACAACTGTATGCAACGTATAATCGCAAATATCTGATTTCACTAATTCAGGGGTTCCCAAACTAGGGGTCGCGACCCTAATGGGGCCGTTCGCCTATTCGCTTGGGTCGCCGTGACGAAAATTAAATACCGATGACTATTACAGAAAGGTCAATTAAGCGGATGCTATCGGCGGCTCATTTCTGAATATTTCAGTTCATTTTTCAAATAAGAAGAAAAAAACGACCCCAGAGGAATGTGAACTCGGCAAACAAGGTATCAGATCAGTCGAAGAGTCATTTTAAAGCGCCGCCTACTATAGCGTAACGTTGGTGCCTGGCCATTACTATGGAGAATAAAGTGTTGGGAGCATAGAAAACAATAGCACGGAAATTCTCCTTCAGGCAAAATTACAAGTGATCGGTAGTGCTATGTGTTAACGCGCAAGTTGCGATCGAATAAGTTACAGACTGTATTCAGCGTGACGCAGAATTTCACGTAGCAATACTTGGATTGGAAATAGATAGAAATCGCAGGTTTGGGCGATGGTGCTGACCAGTTTTTCATAATTAACACGCCAAATTGAGAGGTGGGGTCGCGTGACATTTTCAAATCGAAATTTGATGGAGTCACAACCATAAAAAGTTTGGGAACCCCTGCTCTAATTATAATGGACAACTCAACGAGCTTGCGGATCGTCAGGAACGTCGACTAGGATCGCCGGTTGAGAACCACTGTTCTCGATGGCTTGATTCAAGTCATATATTTTGATGACCTTTTTCTGGTGTCTCCTATATTCTCTCAAATTTTGCGATTCCACGTGAATAAAGCTGAAAACTACCTTGATCAGACTCGATGAGAAGTTTGTCAATGATGATGACGAAAGTTTTTGTGCAATGATAACGTAAATGTACATTCGCCGCCCAGATACTACGACATTGTTAATGTGATCGGGCAACCTAATTGTGTATTGCAGCGTAATCGTACCGGTTCGGTATGATATTATATAGTGCGCTACTATAGGACGGTACGAAAATATTTCATGGTGCGAACTGCCTTAACTTTCATCGTACCGTATCGTACTAATTTCCTGGAGGCGAGCCGCTACCTCGCTGGGTGTAGGTGTAGGTCTACGCACCGTTGCCGGTGAGCCCTCGGCGTAGCTACCACTACTATTTCGTTTCGATGTTTACGCTTCGCTGATAACGCATAATTTATCGACTCAGAACGTGAATGACAACCATATGTAGTTCTTGTGATTAAGCATCGCGGCGGTCCTTGAATGCTAATTACCGGACTCTCATAATCTCGTTCTAGTATCCGGTTTCAGGGCTAAGCATGTAGCAGCGACATACATAGGGTTGCATTGAAATAAAGGCATTAAAAAAAACATTTTTTTCAAGTTGTATAATTATGCCATAATTGCGTAAATACTATCCGAAAACATGCTGTATGAGACTACGGACGATTACCACCAGATATAGCCGACGTATATGATATGGGATGGCTGGGAACCCTCAAAATAGTCGGTTCAGCAGCTATATACAGTACGTAGATATTTTGTCAAAGGAGCTATATTTATCCTATATTTTCAATTGGCAATGTCAATCCACTATGGAGTCACACTTGAACATTCGTGACGTCATGGCTTGAAAAAAAAACAATTAAAACATGTTTTGAACAAGGGCCATTGTTTTAAACATGTTTGTTTTAAATCGATTTTTGTTTTAAATGCACTTCTAGCCATACACGAGGAAAGTAATCGCGAATCAGTGTATTTTTGTCGATACAAGGATTACATCGTCTTCTGTTGAATACATTTTATTGCTGCCACTGTGATTCAGCAAGTTGAAATTCTCGTAATTTCGATCACATATTATTCTCCATTCACAGTGTTTGTGTTCACCAGTTCACAGTGTAGAAGTGGGGCAACGAACCCATGACCACTAACCAGCCACATGGATCTCAGTGACCCACTTGTAGTTTCAAGACTTCACACTGAATATAGCGGAAACTCGGGAAATATAAGGAAAGAAGAAGTACATGACCTTATCTGGAAGGAACATAACATGACTGGGCCGTGGGCAGTTTTCCAATTACAGACGGAGATTGTGGCTTGACCCACTATTTATTCAGGATCCACTATCTATCAGTGTTTCTTAACCTTTCTAGCGCTCTTGCCCTTTGAGCTTTCGTGAACCCCCTGTCCGTTGTTAGGCCACCCCCAAACCTTAGGCTAGGGCCCCCATGAAAGTTTCAAAACAACTTATGATACCGACAGTTCATCACATTACGCAATTCACGGACGAAAGACTAATGCATCTCGTCCCCCATGCTTCGGTGTTTCGCACCTTCACGGGGTCCACATGCCCCTATGATTAAGGACACATGCTCTAGAATCCGATCAGTAGTCGAATTGTGACTGTTTCAATGGTACGGCATGCGCAATGGCGTACGCAGGGGAGGTTGGGATCCGAACTCGAAAACCACTCTTTCTGAAATGCAAATTCTTTCTTCAATATTTTGTAAGCTCATTTGTAATCAAGCAATTGGTATCACGCTTGTGTTTCGACCACTCAACACGATGACACTTTACAAGGTGAAACCTCGCATTTCCGAATGGGTATCTGACAGGGACATCAGGTTTTACGTGAATATTCATTACAATGTTTTTGTTTATGCGAAAATCATATTTTATTGGTTTTGTTTTTTTAACACTTTGTTGATGCATAGTTAATTTTGAGCACCAGTAATCTATAGCAGTATTAGATGTGATGGATTTTTGTTTTTATGACTCATCGTAAATTTGGGGTTTCGCGAAGGCTTGAAGGTTAGCTCCAGTGTTGTGCGGGTTGGTAAAGGTTGAGAACCACTACTCCAAATTCAGACATGTGCCATGAGAACTACATCACGGGGTATGGTCGAACATTTCCCGACAATCTGCTCGAAATTCGGCTTTCATCGAACGTTTTGATTTAATAGTTGCCACATGTTTATTTGGCGAGACAGTGTAATATGGTGATGCGTCCGGCTTCTTGATCGGTAGGTCGTTGGTTCCCTCTCCAGCCGGGTCAGACCAAAGACTCTAAAACTGGTATCCGCGCGTACCCTGCTCGGCGCTCAGCATTCAGGGAAAGCATGGATGGAAAAAATCGAGAATAAATCTGATCTCTCTCTCCCCCCTCTCTCTCTCTCCCCATCTCTGTCTCTCTCTCTCTCTCTCTCTCTCTCTCTCTCTCAGGGCAACAAAAAAAAATATTTAAAAAAAATCATGATATGTAAGGTTGATTTAGGGGTATATCAGGGGCGCTGAGTCCGAAAATGGCATTACTTTTGCCGAATTGGCTCTATTTTTTGAGACATTGCCTCTTCCTACATATGCCATGAAACCTAGTATGTTTGCGGGTAATATACGTTAACTCGCGCTTGAGGAGGTGAATATGGGCTTAGATTAGTTTTTATCATCTCTCATGTAGTACTAACATGTGCGTTGTAGTGCACTGATAAAGCAATAGTAAGTGTTATCCTGAAAATTGTCATTTAGAGACTATTTTTCCGACAGATTACGTCAAATAACACTCCACCTCATTTAAGCTACAAAAAGAGTCAAATGACACTTATCTCACCACCAATGATTAGTGGGCTCACACTTAACACGCTTTCCGACGCTTTTTATTATTATATACTGTCCCTTGCTATCATTTTCAGAAATTTCAATTCATGGGTGTTTTATTAGGTATGTTATAAATTGAGTGATAGCTAGACGGAGAAAGTGTCGTAATGACCTAGATTTGTTTTGCTACATATGTTACGAGAACACGTTGAACATGAAGCGATTCAATAAGTGAAATGTCACCAAGTCCAAGTGCACTTACTTTGGTATGACGTTGAGAGATCAAGATAAACGCCGGGCACCGCAAACGGTCCGTCAGCATTAGGCTGAAACTTCGCGCTTATTTAAGATCAGCTAAACAACAAAGGTCTTGACTTGTGTTGAGGCGACAAACAAAGAAATTATGGGGTTAACGTGGAAGTGATGTTCACGAACGNNCTTGGCAGTCTCAGCAAGGATAAGCATGACCATAAAAGTTCAGTATCAGCGCTTCCCAAAAAAACGGGAAATAGGAGTGAAGAACGAGGTGGAAGGTTTCTCCAATAAATCAAATAAATGGAAGAGAAATATGAAGATAGTTGGGCTGCTAACATTATGACTGACTACTGCCTGCTGCCTGTTGCGAATCTGTCCCCATGAAAATGGTACATGAGGGCTCTACTACAGATGACTTCAAACTAATTTGAGTTAATAACAGCAGTTGCATATAATAACTTCACTACTGCACATCCCTATATTGATTTATTTCTACGAGAAGATTTGAATACTCATTGGTAAACAAAATTATTGCTTGTTTGTTATTTCGTCCGTGTTTACAAATTGTTCAGGCATATACTTGGTTTGTTACTACCGAATTACTGCTATTTGCTGTTCACTTCAAGCACATTTATCGGTATAGAGAGAGAGAAGGGGGGTAGTCGTTTTCACCTGCACCGTCGAGATGCTTTTGACGACGGAGGTGCAATACGACCGCAAGGTCATCTAGTCAGCAGCCCCGCTTTTTTCTCCTACATGCTATCCGTGGATGCTGAGCGCCTAGCAGGTTAGCTGCGGATACCAGGGTATAGGCATGGTATAGGCAGGCATGGTAATGTATGGAATGGAATGGGAAATTTCCATACTCCATACCCGCCCCAATCGTCCCATACCATACTTCACAATGTTCCATACCATAAAAACATTCTTCTACTCCATATTTGATATTTTTTCCATACTTTCGCAACCTGCCCAACCCAGGGTTGTAATGACTGGAGTCATGACTCGACTCGAGTCCGACTCGATTCACGATTTTCTGATGACTAAACTTGGCTTGAGTCAATCTGTGTATTGACTCGACTTGGATTCGAGTCATTGCGCATGACTCGAACCGAGTCATATGACTCGCAACTCATATGGCCAAGACCGACATTTCATTGTAATTTCGAAGAATAGAAAAGTCACCAAAATAATGGGATTCCGTCTATTGTTACTGGTACTTGAAAATGCGACCAGAAACTGCTAAAAGCTAGGAATATTAGTATATTATAAATGCGAACCATTCGATATCACCAAACAGGGTATTATAAGTGGGTTTAACAAGACTTTAACTGGAAACTGAGCAGTCAACACAATGACTTGGACTCGGACTAGAGTCATAATACCATAACTCGGACTTGACCCTCTGATCGTTAACTTGGACTCGTACTTGACTCGGTGGTGAATTGAAAATGACCCGACTTGACTCGAGNCAAAACTGTAAAAGTAAGATTGACTTGTGACTCGGAGCCTTGTGACTCGGAGCCTTGTGACTTGGTTTCAACCCTGGCCCAACCTCTAAAGCGATATTCTATTTTTTATGTGTGGAAAGTTCCGGCGGTGAAAATATCCATTAAAACAGCTCTGGTGCACCAATGATACAGTGATACCGAATAATACATAGGTCAGATAAAGTTCCTGGTCTTGACGAACTTATGCGTATGGCAGAACTCGAAAATAAATATATATGTAATTTCATCAGCAACGAGTCTGGCAATGCTATCAATTAGCGAGTGCGCGATCACCCATGAATATACATATTCANGTACATATGAGCTCTTATTAGAAATTTTATTCAGGTGTGTCTATTCCTAACCAGAAACCCCTAAATTCCCCACCTGTTGGAAACCACTGCATTAGAATATATCGNAGCCAACAGCAGGGTGTCCACTGTCCATTCTTTCATCATNGATAACCGGATTTCATNAAGTTGCAATGCGTGTTGGAGGCCGGCATATCGTAACGTCGCAAGCTACATATTTTTGAATTACAATGATGGTTATGTCAAATAGATATTGCGTGATGATCATCTGACCAAAGAGCGGAAAATTATTTCCATGTTCAACGCATGATATAAATATTCATGTAACTGGCACCTATACTTNGAGTCTATGATTTTTAAACTCCGTTGGTAGCCTACGGATTGTAAGTTACGATAAGCGAAATGCAAGTTGTGTCNAATATCAATCGTTTTTATGATTTGAATAATGATCACTAATATTACTCTCATTCATATGCGCGCTGCGCCANTTTGTCTTCAAATAGATGTCNACCGGGGTGGNNGAGTCTTGAATCGCAATNTGAGATATGAACAATGAACATAGACAGTGAGCAATTTTCTGAGNTATGCAATCAATTTGACAAATCGGAAGTAGGATCATTGCCATGATTCTGGTAAAACTGTCAAAGCAAGGAAAAAGTATGGAAGTATGGAAAAACAATTCCATACCATACTTGGGAAACTTCCATACCATACCANACTTCCATACCATACCATACCATACCATACCGTACTTCCATTCCATACCATACCATACCATACTCTGGGTATCAGAAGCTTTTAGTTACAAATTACAATATATTAGGAGAATCTGATGAAAATACGAATAAATGGGATATTTTTGTGTTCGATATGTGGAAAACAATAGATTTATGCAGCACAGTTTCGTTCCGCCAATCTAATTGTGTTTTACGTTTCTCACATTCTCGGGGTTTCAGTACAGACGGACCTACTAAAACATTTAATATAGGCTGTTAGGATAAAATGTAACCTAATTTGAATAAAATCATAAAATAAAAACATCCAAATTCGGCGATATCGTGAAAAATAGAGCCAATCTGTAGAAACTGATGCCATTTTCGAGCTCAGCGCCCTCTATTTACGCTAAAATCGTTCTCATCTACCATAGAGAGAGAGAGAGAGATTGATATTCTTTCTCGCCTGCACCATCGAGATGCTTTGGCGACGGAGTTGCGATACGGCCCCATGAGGTCATCTAGCCTGCGCCCCCGTTTTTTTTCTCCTCCATGCTATCCATGATTGCTGAGCGCCATAGCAGGATAGCTGCGGATACCATTTTTCGACTCTTTGGTATGACCCGGCCGGGAATCGAACCCACGACCTACCGCTCGAGAAGCCGGACGCATAACCATTACACTATCTCGCTCTTTGTTGTCCAGTGTTATTGTTGTGTGGTGATGCTGTGAGTCTGCATCTGGAAGAAAGGAAATTGGAATTGTGGGAGAGTTTCCACCAAGACATCAAAACAAAAAAAAAGATATCAGGGTTGATGAGACGAACATAATATTGCTGTTATGTTCGTGCATTTTACGTTGGTATCGTTTATCTCTTATTTGTCTAGGATTAGTAATTACCGCCAATCATTATTTCCTCGTGTGTAGTGCGTCGTATTTATACCCTGTGTTCTGTTGTCTCGTGGTCTTTCGTTTAACTGCACTCTGGATCGTGTCGCTGCCTTAAAGTTATTCTGCTGTACAATATACTGATTTCATATTGCAACCTCGTCGTAGTGAGTTATTGTTCAAACAAGATCAAGAACATAACAAATGCAGACTATTGGTGGAACCTTTTGAGATACCGCGCTAAATTTGTTGCAAGCGAAAATCGTACGAGAACCTATTCCGCGCCTGTGAACAATGGACAATCGGAAATATATATATGCGGTTTCGGTCAACATGCGGCGGTAATTTTATCCCGATGTTTTAATTGGTACGCACTTCTCGAATTCGCATGTTGTCCGAAACTTCAGAAGTCTTGATGTCGTGGAGCGGTAATGGCCGGCGATAAAAGGTTGATTCTTTTTTTTATTATAAATGATGCGCTGAGGATACTCGTATCAAAAAGTGGATATCTAAGTAGGGGAGATGTGGTACCGATGGATCAAAAATTGAAAATGATCTCTGGCCAAAAATGTTCAGCCGATAACAGCAGATCTTTTTTTGGATCAACACTTTGCTACAAGCTCCAGCTATCGTTCAAAATCTGCTGCTCGAACGTATCATCGGTCCTCACCAGATGTGTGCAAAGGCACACGACCCGGGGACCTATGAGACATACTCCTAAAAACTCAAATGTTACAACTTTTATTGCTGTGTAATATAATTTTAGCTTCAGAAAGATGAAAAATTTCTGCTCGATCGAAATTTATTTTACACCACCCAAAACAAGAAAACTTTTGTCAGAGACTCCATAACTCGCGCACCTCGAATTTTATTGTATGTGAGGAAAGATTCCGCCAGCATGCATATGTACACACATTCACGGAGTGTAATCTTGAAATTATCATGGAGAATTTTCCAAGTATTTTCGGTCCCAGTGATCCATCGGTACCACATCTCCCCTGCAGTAAATTGAAGTTGTAGGAAATATCCCACAAAACACCCCATAGTTTATGCTGATTTGCGAAATAAGTTTTGTTCCCCTTCGAGCCCGCCCTCCTCCAATTAGGTGGTACGGGATGCGGCAGTAACGGTCCTTGTACCAGATTATAGGCTAATTTTATCATCGAGCTGCACATAATTTGAAATTGGGATTTATCCGCNATCCACCGAATGCACACCCCTGTCTGAAATGAACAAATAGGCTACTTCGCTATTCTACCTTCACATGTCTCCGTAGGTCTACAAAGAGCTCGAACATACATGTATATTGCTCATGTTCTAGAACAGTGGTTCTCAACTGGGGGTCCGCGAAGCATATTCAGGGGTTCCGTGAAACATTCAAATTTGCAAAAAGGGTGATAACCGAATTTGTAATTTATTTATTAAAGAACTCACGAGGCAGTTTCGCTTTATAACTGCTAAAACTCCAGGACTCACATAAACAGAATGGCCGTCTGAGATGAAATATTCCACTGTGAAAACTCAATTCAATTTCCAAACTGCCAATGCCTACAGATACAAACATATTGCTGTTGAGGGATGTTTTGTTGGGCTGTTGGAAAAAAATTGTTTGCAGAAACTTATAACGCATAACCGCTTTTCCATGAAAACTTCAAGATGAGCTACTAGATAGAGATAACCACGCTGGACGTCATATGTTCAATAAAAATCTGTTTCTCAATTTTAGTGCTACATATGTTGCGACAATACCCAAAGATATCGTTGNAGGCGTTACGCGTAATTATTACATTCGCCACCACCTATCTTTGATGGAAATGGATTTTCGGTAAACATATCGAATCGANAGCGCCGATTTTCAAGACAACACCGCGTATTTCANGAAATGCAGCTGCAAAATTCGCTTTGAAATTATTAAAGTCTTCCCAATTTCTACATAAATAGTATGATGTTATTTTCAAGAANAACCATTTTGTTGCTGTTTATCACNGNCGTACAGTTAATATTTGCACAAGACAGATGACGGTTGCACGATAATTGAGTGAAATTTGAACCAAAACTCGGGGGATCCGCGTGGTCTGTTACGGTCCAAAGGGACAAAAGGTTGAGAACCATTGATCTAGATCAGTGATTCCCAACCGCGGCCCCGAGGGCCGCATGCCGCCCGCAGATAGCTTTCTTGCGGCCCCCACAAAATATTAAGAAATCGAGTATTGTCAAAAAATAAAATTTTATATTTATAAAATGCACGTAGGCCTACTTGGCTTGGAGTCTGGAGTTTTTAATTAGGATTGCAGGAATGTCGTGAGTAGACTGCTAACGTTACGTCGCTGCTGTTTCAATGCAATGTGTCCTAACTTTCCAGTTGAACGAGCAGTAGCTATAGATATAGGTATAGACAAGACCATAACTGCGGCACGCCACACTCTCCAATTGGGGAGGGGGGCGAGCTCGAAGCGGGCTCAAAATTATTTCGTGAATAAGCATAAATTATGGAGTATTTTTTTAAAATGTGTGCATCTTTTTACTCTGGGCGTGATTTCATGCTGTCAAATATCTTGGCTTTTGGGTACTTATCCCCCCCAAAAAATATATTTATCGAAATGGGCATATCGGCGTTTGCCATTACCGCGCCACGACGCACCACGACATCTTAAGTTTTACGCCATGTAACATGCGACTCCAAAAAGTGCGTCAGAACGATTGGCAGCGAGAAAACCTTGACCGAAAAGGACTGCTCTTATGCTGACCGAAGCTTCTGAGACTGCCAAGGCACACAGGGCCCTATCCCC
>ATSW01004706.1:0-10862 GCA_000444245.1 Botryllus schlosseri
AAAAGTCGCTTGCAGCCCTTGCCCCACCACCCGATATTGTCACGAGCCGCCACTGCAAATCAGATAAATTGCTCAGCTCACATAAGCATAAATCCCGCTTTGTGACATGCAGAGTGATCATCATTTTTCGAACCGCACAATTGGCCGTCGGTGTCGTGCTGATGACGAAATTACGGGTTCGGCAAACACGGATAGCACAGTAATTACGGAGTAAGCGCGGCATATCCAGCCTACCCAGGTTCGGTGCCTTCACATGAACATTGAGCATGGTTAGTTGAAAAAATTGGTGCCAACAAGGCAACAATTCTTAATTTGTCAAACGATAACCGTAAAATTATGTGAATTCAACCCTCAGTAGTGGCATAGCATTTTATTAAATACATCGAAACCGGAGCTACTTTTCGAATAACCGGCTCAAGATCCGGATCCGGCTTCACTGGGATTCTGAGTAAAGCTCCGGTTCCGCTGAAAATCCACGGCTCCGGGGCTCCGGCTCCAAAGCCGTGGTTCGAGCCCAGCGGAACTATCAATATTTTGTACTCTTGCAAATCATTAGAATGGTGTCTATTAGAGTGGGAAATTGACCGGGGCTGAACTGGATATCCGGCCGGATTTTTCCATTTTTGACCAAAGTCGGATTGGCCGGAGTCAGCTCGTTGTCGGATTCGTACGTTTTTGATGCGGTCAGAATAGCTATTGGAGCTAGTGATGATCACGGTTGTTGTAACTACCAATCACACGCCAGTGCCCGTCAATACAAACATTTGTTAAGCTTTAAATTTAGATTTAATTGTCAAGTTTCTTTTATTGCAATACTCAGTATATTGTCAGGAAATCGTAACGCATGTTATTTACTGCTCTTTTAGTTTACTAGAAATAGGTTCTCGTATATGATTAGTATTTATAATAATTCGGCCTCGGAGTGGGACCGAACCACAGAATTAAAGAAACAGGATAGAAGGGGGACCAGAGAATTTGTCACCATGGACTGTCTATTATGATGTGAAGAATATTGAAAACACAGCATAGATAGGCTGCAGCTGAATGTATCGTAGCACAAATAGGACTAGTTTTCATACTCTATACTAACCTAATTGTATTTTACCGACATTCACGTCGGATGTTAAAAAAGAATTTTATTGTATTTTGTTGTGCCATTCTCGTACCCGGGCCGCGAGGCATGGTGAACACCTGCTTTGAACAATTGAGACTATGTTTAAACTGCGCCGAACAGCTTCATATTTAACATTATTCGCCAGAGCTACGTCATACATACAGAAAACTCGAAACGGTATGCAGTTTCAAAAATAATTTATCACGGTAGTTGTCACGTTCAACTTAGGGACGACAATGCTGCACTAACCCTTACATTTGTATTGTAGGCCAATATCAGCAATAACTGAAAAGTTAACCAATCAAATGTAGCTTAAATGTAATTGAAAGAAGACCACATGAAAAGGAAACTAGAACCTTTTAAAACAGGATGGGAGGAAGAGCTTGCATGACAAATAAGAATGCTGAACCTGTTTGTCTTAGCGGCCAGGATTAGCTCGATCATTATCAGCAAATTGAAACGACCTCACATAGCAATTACACGAATACATTGTGGCGAGCTACAACCGCTACCACACTGATGGGCTGTGGGTTCGAGTCCGACCGAGTCCATAATTCCTACCTAAATGTTGGCGGTTTATCTAGGCTCCTCCTGGCCATCTCATCCGCGCATAAGCGGTGTCTTACAAAAAGCTTAGAATAGGGCTGCGCTTCACGCCGGCAGATACGTAATCACATATAAGGAATATCGGCCTGGTGTAAATGACCAAAGTAGTCGACAAATACCATGAATACCACAAACAAAAACAACACGAATACCTTCCGACCAATTAACACCAGAGTTGGAGTTGCGAAAGAATAATGTTAATGAATGAATATCTTCCGTAAGACATCTTTCAATATGGAAGCCTGAACAACTACTAAATCCATTTTCATTTTATCATCGAATATTGAACAGATCAGACATATAGTTGAGTTTCGATATGCCTGCACTGTGTTGGCGTCATATCAGCCTAATTGACGGTTGTGAGATAGCGTAGTGGTATACTCCACAGCCGCAACACCAAAGGGTTGTGGGTTCTAGTCCGACCGAGGTCGACTCCGGAATTCGTACCTTAGTGTTGAATGTTTTTCCACGCTTCTCGCCATCTGGTCCGCGTAAGCGCTGTCTTAGAAAAGCCTAAAGAAGTGGCCAGTGCTACAAGTCGACAGCTACGGATTCAAAAATAAGCGGCCAGGTGTAAATGGCCCTTGTTATTCGTCAAATACCACGACTACCATAAACCACAACAGCCTAATTTCAATCACCTTGCACCCAGACGGAGACTCGCAGTCACAGTATTTCACCAAACAACAATAAATAATCATTATTCGATAGCGGACACTTAGCTGTGAGCGACTAAATTCGTATTTTTGATATTCTGCTGTGGTGAGATTTACACCGTTCCAGCCCGCAAGCGATCAGAAGGTTTTAATATTGCCAGCTACAGAAATGGAGTCAGACATCCCCGCACTTAGGTTACAAATGTTGAATGAAGGTGCGGTGCCCAGTGGGGTGTGGTTAGGTTGTTCATGACGACGGGAAGCACGTAGATTTCGATTTCGTTGTTGTATTCAATATTTGCCAGCTCTGCGTGATAGTTTTATCATCGCCACCACTCCGTTTAATGTGAATGTAGCATCCACATCGAACAAGAAAGACATATTACCCCATGAGCAATGAGCTTTCAAAGTATAATATGCGGGTGATGTAGCCCGCTGCGCGGAAAGATGATTCCAGGAAAATAGTTCAACTAAACGAAAGAACAAGTAGTTTTGAATGAAACATAAACATATATCTCAGCTTGAACATTGATAGCAATTAAATACATTACAATACCAAAATGCACATTGGAGTTCATTTGTTCAACAATCGCAGCAGATCATTGAGTCCAAACATTTGCAAACGTGCATTCGTAAGAGACCCAAACAACGGGCAGACTACCAGCTGTATGCGAGGGTATGGTGGTTCTTTGAAATATGCTACCCTAAATGTGGGAACATAACGTGTTCTATAGCACATCCAACTCTCGCGTATAGCCCGTTTTGTTTAATGATAGAAATAACCGTTACAAAGCTATTGGTGCGAAGACCAGTTCATCCGCTGATAAAGTCTTGCTGAAAATATGCCGCATGTTCGTTAACATCCTTATCTGTGAAAGCATATTTTCTGNNANGAAGCGATGGAACAGCAACACGAATAAAAGAGAATTAATTGTTAACATTGTCCATGCTCATCCTCCCNATGTGATCAACGTAAGTGGTGTCTTACAAAAGCCTATAACGACAGTGGGCCGTGCTGCAAGTNGGCAGACCAGAAATCAAAATAGGAAATATAAGACTGGTCTAAAATGATCATAGCAGTCAAAGCACCANGAATACAGCCAANAATGTCATTGCTGCGTTTTTAGTAAATAGCGGTTCTCGTTTGTGGCCTGAGACGTTGTACTAATACTTCCGTGCGACCNACTTTGCCACCGTCATAGCCGCAATTAACATGCAGGTCATTATCGCTTCTAACTTCCATTTGCAATCGGACAATGGANTTTAAATTGTCTTTACTTCAGAGCAAAGAGATAACCATCTTGCCTAGGCAGTAGCGAAACAAAAGAAAACTACTGCTTCGTCTAGAAAGCTGTTACGATTTATGAAATTANAATTAGTCGGCTGATAAGGGCCGACGCAATAGCCATTGCACCCTCACCACGGGATATTAAAGCCTGAAGAGTTGATTCAGAGTGGGGATTAAAGAGGAACGGTATTAGCTCGATTGCCCCCAGTCTGCGCCAGAACAATCATATTTTGCGTTATCTTATCTCGATCGCAGGCTGGGGGCATACGATCCGCTTTAATATATTCTTAATCCCCCGGCCGAGCCGTCATATTGGTAGACTTTGATATGCAGCTGCGAAAGACCAATGGGTATTGCATCGCTGCGACTACCGTTAGCACAACGAGAGTATACGAACCTGTCTCACGACAGGGAAGTTCGGCCATATAAAAATAGGAATTCAATCTTCAGCTTCATTCAGTTCAACAGTTGGTGCAGGTAGATGTAANAATATAGTAACTACAGATAAAATACACGATTANGGCGCATCGCGATTCTTTGAATATTAATTGAAATGGATACTTCTGTTCGTTATTAACGTGAACTGTGTAGATAGATAGACAGATGCGTTACTATTATTTAGTGAGCTGATATTTGTGAGTGTTCAGTTACTATATCAGTTGAAAACCGAGACAAAAGTTAGTACAGCTTGATGATGAAGATATGGCTCTCAACGCAGTAGGTATAATGCAAACGTTCGCTCCACGTTTGCGTCCGCAAATGAACATTGCTTGGTTCTACCTTTGTACTTTTTTGTGGAATGAAGGAAAGTTCCGATCATCTACAAATCTGTGATCAAAAGTCAATCATATTCACCAGAATTTNACACGCTGTGTAAGGCTGACAGTAAAACAAGTAAATTCAGCACAAAACTGGGACGAACCTGGCGTCATAATTACTGCTCCATATCATTCCATGTTAAGAGGTTTTCTAATATCGGCGTTGCTCATGCTACGAATGACACGAAGTGCATTATGATTATTGACAACCACCGAGATAATATCTGATCATTAGGGCAAGTTTTTGCAACTACGTAACTTTTTTCACATCTTCCGGCAGCTTCCTAAATACTCGAGATTTATGTAGAGTGATGGTTATATTTTCCTGTTTCTTTTATCAATTATTGCGAAAATGTAAAGGAATAATTTAAAAAATGATTTCTAACTATTTCTAGTATAATTTTATTCACTTTAATTGCATAACAAAGAGTTACGTGACGGATTAGCTGCGTCTCAATGTTATCTATGAAAAAACAGTTGTCTAGCAAGCTAGAAGCTCGAGAATCCCGGCCGAGCATGACAGCCCCGGAACTAATTTAGAAGTGGAAGTTTGACTTGAATTTTAGCCAAGCCTGCACAAACNGAATGAGGTTGTGTGTAGTCTTTCGAGGTCAANTTTTGTTGAGAAAGNTTAGGTAAATTGGGTATGTATAAANGTGCATTCGTTATTCTGTTAGTAAGAAGCTTTAACACTGACAATACAAAATAAATCTGGGATGTCCATCCAGCTACCCNCCTGAGATTTTTGTGCGGCCTGCTAATCATTTTCACTCCAAGTAATATTTTGAACTTAGAATCTGAGACTTTAAAATGTACCGGTCATCTTCTAGGGCAGGGGTTCTCAACCTGGGGGGCGCGGAAGGCTGTCAGGGAGGGCGCGAGAGTTATGTGTCAATTTTGTCAATGTCTGTATAAATTGTGACGAAAGCTGTGTTTCACAACCATTCTGAAGAGACGATTATTGAAGATTAAACTTAATTCGTATTCTAGAGAGCTTGCTAAACTCAGGCTCCAGCAATCGCACTCAACGGAGTATAGGCTGACTTCAACTTCGTTTGAGCAAATTTTAAATTCCTATGTGCAAGTCATTCATTACTTTATAGCTTTGGCAGTAGCCTAAATCTCTGTGCGCTAGGTAGCTGTTGTTAATAGCTGGCGAACTGCACTGCCTATGACAGACTTAGATGCAATATAGATTGCCCGGTTTCGCCCTCAATTTGACTATAAATCATCACAATTTAACTCATTTCTAAAACTTTTAAAATCTAGCATGGCAGGACAGAACAACGCCGTGCTCTCTGTAGTCACTACCAGCATCAGGATTAGTCTCAGTACAACCTACATCATGGGCGGGCAACTTCTTCAGTCGGCAGGTCGGATATAGAAAAATTAACTACTTGGCGGGCCGGATTGCTAAATCGATACATTATTCGCACATTTACCCAGTTATACAAAGAAAAAATCGTATTTAATGAATGTATTTTACCGAGAGCAATGTCACGTCAAAGTCATTTCTCGCCGATAATGACGAAGTCAATGTGGATTTGAGAACAGCATTGTCATGAATATGAAGCCGTCATCTCCGCTGCTCTCTGATCAATCAACACATTGTGGAATTCATAATTAAGATTTCAAGGCGTCTGATGAGCCCGGTACCCCAAATTTACCAAGATATCAATTCATTTCATTCGGGTTGAGTAGGTGACGAGATAGCGTCGTTGTTCAACTGTGTGGCCTATTTTATCTCGATATTGAATTCATGCGGCCCGCGGCCTCCACGAAATTTGAAAAGTGGCCTGCGATCCGTTTTGAGTAGGCGACGCCGTGACATAAGCGGTATCCTACAAAAGCCTAGAAGTGTGCCTTGTTACAATTCGGCGGTTACGGAATCAAAAATATGAAATATCGGCCTGGTGCAAATAACCATTGTAATCGACAAACACCGTGATTACCACAAACGACATTAGGGTATTGAGTAGATCCCGAAATTGCCGATAATGCAAGTCTTCTCGCTTCGTCGAACTTGAGTATAAGCTCCACTCTCGTAAGCTGCGCATGCGCATACACGTATATAATAACATGCAGTCACTGAAATTTGACGCAGTAAGCAAGTATTGGGGAATCTCGACACACTGGGGCCGCTGACCACACTATCATGTAAGACGGAAAGCCGGATCCGGCCCGCGGGCCGTATGTTGCCCTCCCCTGACCTACACTGAAATTAATTTATGTCATTTTCAATGTTTTTTTGGTATTTTCAAACAAATTTAGGGAAGTTTGTCAGCAATGTAAAAGACTAAACAACTGGAATGCGGATTCAAAATTGGCGTAATGTATGCTATCAGATCAGGGGTGGGCAGCCCGTACGGGCGCATGCGGCCGTAGAAGGGAATTTGTGTGGCCGTCGACGCCTAATTCAATTAATATGTGTTGGCAACCGAAGACATGCAAATTACAATTACGAATTCACTCCCGAATTTTGGAGAGATTTTATTTAATCTTGAAATTTTCTTCGCGCTCCGCGCAATTCAACAAGACTTCATTTTCCGATTTTAATGCAGTAGCGCCCTTTTTAATTGGAGCAGGAATGGGAATCCTCAAGAAATACCAATTCATTCGCAACTCTGAAAAATTTTCGCGCCCAGCGCGACATTATGCACTCCCAGCAACTATTCATAACATTGCCAATCGCGATTTCGGTGCGTACAATAGGCCGTTGTGAAAAGTAGAATAGTCCGGAGTTCATCAGGAATGGATATGGACAGTTTTCCATAGATATTTTGCGCCCAGATCGTTCATTGCGGCTATGCCCTGGAGTGCGGCCTTCGGCTACATAAGTAATCGAAATGCGGCCATGATTTGCAAGAAGGTTGCCCACCTCTGTATTAGATGATGTGCTCTTTTTGACATGACGATAAATGTAAGGAGGAGGGGTCAGGGTGGTGCGATTTTTTTGACCATCGCCAAGGGGGGCGCGTGTCAAAAAAGGTTGAGAACCGCTGTTCTAGGGGCACAGTGTTAGTTAAGTATGGGAGGTGTATGTGAGATTGCAAGAATGCTTCCAGGATTGATTGAATGAGGGTAGAGTGGTAGATGTCATTTACGACAATTGTTTTCTTGTTGTCAAAGTTCAGTACTGATTGACTCTTGTTATTTTTTAAATGCAACTTTTTACTAAAACTGTCGTTTAAATGAAGTGCAACCTTTTAACGATTTGAGTGCATCAAAAACTCGCACCAATCATTATAGAGATATAGGAGAGTGCTTGGAAAGGCAGAATCACTTGCCAATACTCCTCTTCCCGTAATAAACAGGTGGAATAGAGGAAATTCTAATCAACACAGTGTCCGGATAACTNCGACGAGTAGTTTCAGGAATGTAATATCTCTCAAATTAAATAAATAAATACCAGTGGTTCTTAACAGGTGGTCCTCGGAAAACGGAGCCAGTCTCCGGGGTTCCGCGGAGGTCAAGANACACTCGCATGTGGTTTTTGGTGATGTACCCGTCTTGCCAATCACGGGCCGCAGGTATCATGGCGTACGCAGGAGAGATTGNNGTTCGGAATCAAAACACNGTTCTTTTGAGATGGAAATTCTATTTCCAATATCTATGAGCTCATTTATAATTAGGCGATTGGCCTCACGGTGTTGCATTTCGACCGAACAATACGATGACACTTTCCAAGCACTCGCATTTTGAACTGGTATCTGGAAGCGAAAAGTAGAAATCACACNTATTGGGAATGAATAATCATTGTCATGTTTTCGTTTTGTGTGAAAATCATATTTTAATGGTTTTGTTCTATTATCGCTCCGTTGATAAGAATGTTATGGATGAAGATCCCCATTTTGGATAAAGTCATTGCGAAGCCATCATGTTTTGGAATGGCAATACGACGACATGATACTANNACGTTTTCGAGAACTATTCATGTATACTTTTCACCANTATAGTATTGTACCGCATGTAGCCTNCATAGTTATATCCTGATGGAAAAGTAGTGTTTGCAATTGATATTGTGACGNCACGTTACGTNAGAGGTTCTCGTTCCCGTTCGGGTTACCAGCGAACCTTTTATCGAAGTTAGTGTTCANACGAACCAAAACCTATCAGGGATTCGTACCATCCCTGCAACGCAGCCATGAGCATTGCGCCATGATTATTTCAAATAATTGCACATTGCTCGATATAATTNTACGTGTATTGTAAGCTTGAGCAATAAGCTACCTCTAACGCTAACCAGAAGTAAATAAATATACAGAACTGGGGTGCGCATCCTGGGTCACACGAGCAATGTACGATCCGCAGTTAAATTTATTTCTTGCGGTTTTTATAATTTAATATGTCATGGTTGATAGATCGCGCATATCAACTGTTTTTCCGTACATAGTCTGGGCATTTACACTGAATCTTATCTGGAGATTTTTTTTAAAATGAAGGTTACTCCACTCCAGTTGCAAATGTTTAAAATTTGCATTGGTGCTTTACTTAAATCTCCTGAAATAATTTACAGCCATAGGAATGTGATATGGTAAAACTGCGTATACAAAATCCTGTAAAGCAATAAGCCTAATGTATTTATTGTTCAGTTAGTCACAGCTAGTAGGAAAATCGAGCATTTTCATTTCTCGCTAGTTATTTAATTCTCGATTCTAAAGTACGGAGGGCAAGTTGAAGGGAGTGGTAGAGGTTTTCACTACATGTAGATGTGTAATCTGATTTCTTTATAAAATTAATGTTTGAAATCGCTTACTCGCAAGTGTTAGTATGGAGCTAATCAGAAAGAACGGATTTGGTTTTGTTTAAAATCTCACTAAATACCGGGAAAGATGAGGATCGGTGTTTGTGCAACAGTCCTCCTGTTGTGTAGCCCTAATGTAAATTGATAATAATACTTGAATAGTGTAAATGGACTTAATTCTGGTGTCGTGTTTGTTCACATTGCTATTTTTAAAGTATGCAGACATATACATCCATCGTGATTCTACCATTGGAATTTATCTACTGAGTTATGGAACAGTCTGTGGCTTTTATTTTCAGAAATCTAAGCTCACCTCATCAGATATCATAATCAATCGGGTCCACTGTTAAATCAATCCGCCCATCCGAGAACGAATTAGTTGGTAATTCGTCACATCATTGAACAATTCAATGGCGAGGAGCATTGCTTTTGATCCGGAACTTTGTAAGTAAATTATGTATATACAAGTGGCCTTGATTTAATCTATTTTCTTTTTGCGATATTTTATATATTTATCCCAACAACGCCAGACAACGTGCAACAATATCATTTAATCCCTCTGATGCAAATACTTACGGATGGCGAGACGCTACCAGATTTACCAGGTGAACATCAGCATCACGTCGAGTCTGCAATATGTGAGAAGCAGGACCTTGGTGGATTAGGTGGTGTGAGTTACGTAATCGTCGACAAGCTTGATCAAATTGGGAAAAAATATGCATCGTCGGCTTGTCCACCCATTATGTGTTTTCGGTGAGAAAAAAAAAACTTTTTNTTTCTTTCTGAAAGAGNGATTGGTATGCCTGATATATTATTGTAATCCTTCCCTTTCTCAGCCCTGCATTTTACCGTTTAATATTTGATTCAGTAAATCACCTATATTGTTTGATACTTTTAGACAATGGGAATCGAATATTGCCAATCTTGCTCCTCTGGAACCGAAATACAATTTGGAGGCAACGCCAGGTTTTCCGGCTGACTACGTTCCCATTGCGCTGCCACTAACCGGAAACAGGTATGAGGTTTACCCATCATTGTCTTAAGGCTACCCGCTTACCTTGCTTCATTCTTCCAGACAATCACCGCACAGTAATGTTCCTGTCGAAGGTAATAGCAATGAAAATCGCTCACTACGCTCCGCAGAGGATCCTGTTAGCAATATATCTCCTCAAAGCACAGTGAGCTATAAGGTCTATCGAGCGCTTCGAAACGGCTCCAAAGTTTATCTTCCCGAAATCGGGCCGCCGTCAGCCGAGCATTTAAGGATGCTGCTGAAAAGAATAGGATTGAAGACAGCATCTTACGCGGATCTTGTGAAGAGGGCACAACAAGGGAAGGATGCCATCGACGAGTACGTATAAGGAAATTATTGAATACTGAATAAGCATATATGCATCGAATCGGGACCGGCCCACTACAACAATACAGATAGTAAGAACCTATGGCTCGCAATCCATGTGTGGCTCGTTTAGATATAAGATATGGTTCCTTGATAAATATTTAATATTTTACCTAATTTATCAATATTGCAGCAACTTGATCGTTTTATGGCGGCGAGAACGATTACTCTCGTGGTAGCACAAACATATCTTTGAGAGGTCAAGACAGTGGGGTATGCAGGGTTAGGGGCTCGCTC
>ATSW01004707.1:0-15445 GCA_000444245.1 Botryllus schlosseri
GGGTTGCTAGCATCCCAGTTGGATTTGGTGATATGACGATAAGGGGGGCGCGAATTTTTTCATTATCAAAAGGGGGGGTGTCTAAAAAAAAGGTTGANAACCNCTGCTCTAGATGCATGCATGAACTCTCTGTCTTCGAAATCAATTATTGTAGGCGATTTTAATGCGCATCATCCATTATGGGGCAGCAGCAACACAAACAGATATGAGCGGAACCTTTACGAAGTGATCGACAACAATGATTTTGTGATTACCAACGTCACGGNAGGCACTCGCATCAACATCGCGTCGGATTTTGGTGCCACATCTCTGTTAGACTTGTGCATTGTATCAAAAGACATCGCTCTCAAAATAGATACCACGGCCACAGACCACTTACTATAGGAAGCGATCACTTTGTCATATTGCAAAGATCTGATTAGTCCTGCGCAAAGTGGTTTCCGGGCTCGAAGATCGACAACAGACTGCATCATGACTCTTCATGATGAAATATACAAAGGAATTTGGAACAAACGCTCAACAATAGCAGTATTTCTNGACTTCCAGAAAGCGTATGACTTGGTATGGCGAGAAGGTGTGATCTATAAGCTTCACAAGCTTGGAATATCCGGCAACATCCTGAAATGGATATATTCATTTATCAGCAATCGCGCTTTCCAAGTACGCGTAGGACANAGTCTATCCGATANATACATTCTAGAAAATGGCACTNCCCAGGGTAGTGTGCTAAGTCCGACTTTATTTAGCGTCATGATTAATGATCTCCCCACAGCAGTGAACAGCGCAATGAATCTGTTTGCGGACGACGCATATTTGTGGGAAACAGGACTGAACATTACCGCATCGGCGAAAAATATNCAAAAATAGTTGGATGAAGTGCTCAAGTGGACAACGAAATGGGGACTTCGTGTCAATGTGCAAAAATCAGCTGTGTAGTCATATTCCCCAAGTGTAGGAACCTACCATAAGTAAACCTTCAGANAGGAGGTACACCACTTTCAATCAATAAACAACATAAATATCTTGGAATCATCTTTGATTCGCGCCTATCCTACCGACTCCACAAAGATGCGGTCGTGGGGAAATGTATTCAAAGGATGAACATTNTGACGTTATTGAGCGGGACATCAGGGGGTGCGAGCAAACCTTGCCTTCTAGCTGAATATATAGCACTAATTAGATCCGTCATTGAGTATGGCTGNGAAGCTTATTTATTTTCGCCACTCNATATCATACAAGCAATACAGAAAATTCAGAACGCAGCCCNGAGAATCTGCTATGGGGCTATGATGAGCACGCCAGTCTACGCATTGCAGCATTCCTGCGGTGAACCACCAATTCACATAAGACAGCTTCAAGCGTGTTATAAGTATCGCAGTATTATTCTGGCAACTCCAAACCACCCCTGCATATCACTAACTCGAGAATCTTGACACGAATTCTATTCCGAATCGCATCAGTTTATTACGTTTCATATGAAAACCAGATCCGCTTCTGTCCAAAATATTATTTTATAGTCTAGGAAACCGAGTACAGTGCCGCCTTGGGCGAATGAACAGCTTGCTGTCGATCTGAAATTGACCCGTATCACCTACGGGACACACCATCCTGAATACATACGTCAGGAATGTGAACATTACATTGCGACGCGCTATCGTGCTTATACGAAAGTATACACCGATGGTTCGAAAACAAATACGCGCGGTGGGGCAGCATTTCGGGTCGAAGAATTGCAATATTCTCATTNGGACACGCGTAACGCCAAACAATCGATATTTTCCTCGGAATTAGATGCAGTTATGTGAAGTTTAAATTGGGCGAGCAACGCATGTATGCCGTCCAAACAGTTAAGGCCGTATCAGACGAGGCGATGCCGGCGATGTCGGCCGATAATTTCTCTACTATCATGTGAGAGATCGTTGCACTTGATTAGTTGCAGAAGGCGTTGACCCGTTGCATTTAAACCTGCTCGGGGATGATTGACATCTGCGACTCGGTTTTTTGTTGTTGTACAGGTCAGGTACACTGTACAGCAGAGGTCTCAAACACGCGGCCCGCTCACTTTCAATAGGACAATTCATTGCCGCCAAAGAAGGCCTACTTCGAATGACATAAAATACCCCTATAAATGCTGCGGCCCGCGGCGTCGTTAAAACGGGAAAACTGGCCCGCGAGCACATTTGAGTTTCAGACCCTGGGTTGTACAGTGTACAAGTACATACTACCGGATTATGATCAGTGATAGGCGGATAGTGATTTCTGAGAATCCGAATCCATCCGACAGCTCAAAGCTATGAGGAGCAATCCTTCAGAATACGAACAATCTCATCCAAATACTCATGCAAATCCTAAAAATCTTGTCCATAATCCAGAAAATCCGAACAGAACGGAACCATGGTAGTATGGTATTTGTAAGGGTAGGTCAAAAAAGTTTAAAGTAGCACGAGTTTTGACTGCCATGATAGCTGTAGAGGAATGTGCGCGTGCTGGTGCTACTCGAAGGTCGTGGGTACATTCGATTTTGCAACGCCGGCCTATACTGGATAAGTGGAGCAGCTCAATAATTTAGTACTACATCGCAGTAATTCGTTTCGCAATGCCTCGCCAGAAGGTCCGTCCGCCAAACGGCTTGAGCAAAAGTGACGCTATTCAAGTCTCGACACTGATTTATATATGGATACGCATGAGCGCATCTCCCACTTCTCTCATCGCCGGCGATGTCGCCGAGTTAATTGACACTGTCAATTAAAATCGGCGGCGATTCGGCCGATGGCAGCGATGATAAAACAAACACTGACGCTCCGCCGACATCGCCTCGTCTGATACAGCCTTTAGCGATATTCTCCGACAGTCAAAGCGCATTGATGTCCATCAAAAATAATCGCAATTCGAATAGTTTAATTGAAACTATTATCTTACTTTGCAGAGACCTGGCAACAAAGGGAGTACAAGTGACGTTCATTTGGATTCCCGCTCACACTGGAATACGTGGCAATGAAAGGGCGGATGAACTCGCAAAACTCGCCGCTAGCACACCTGGATCCAACGACGAAAACGAAATCATTATGTCACTTGCCGAAATGAAGTCGTATACCAATAGAATATGTATTGAGAAGTGGATGTCGGAATTGAACGGCATCGAGCAAGACTCTACGCACATACGTTTACACGCACCATTCCCATGCATTCCCCGTCAACGAAATTTGTCGCGAAGGGAACCGTCCATTATATTGCGACTACAAACTGGACACTGTAAATTGAACTATCACCTCCATCGCATGAGTTGTCACGACAGTGGTCTCTGTGAAACGTGCAGCGTGCCAGAAACTGTCGAACATTTCCTACTGACGTGTCCTCGATACTATCACCACAGACAATATTTTAAAAATGTAGCTGCACGTAGCAGTGTGAGATTTAACATGGACTGTCTGTTGACTGATCCACGTATGGTTAATCCGGTCATAGAATTTGTTGTATTGTGCAGACGTATCTGATTTAACTATTAGCTCCCCCCGGCCTGGTGCACAAGACCTTGGTAGTCGAGCACCATAAAACCCCTTATACATACATATACATGCGCAATGACTCGAGTCCAAGTCGAGTCAATACACAGATTGACTCGAGTCGGGTAACGTCATTTCCGTATTTTGAGAAAATGACTCGAGTCAAGTCGAGTCATCAGAAAATCGTGACTCGAGTTATTACAACCCTGAGAGCATTCCCAAGTATGATATTCGAACTATACGCAGAGCAATAACTATGTAATGTAGGTGAATCGCACCAGGCGCGGGAAAAATTTCTGTTTACCGGAACTTCGCGCCCCCCCTCAGATGCTTTCACGCCGCCCAAGGGGGCACGCCGCCCAAGAGAGGCACGCCCCCCAGTTTGAGAACCACTGATTTCGCCTTTATTGTAATTCACAAAGTATTCTGTTGCTACTGAAGTATGGGAAACAGTTTAGCATGACTGAATTATCTAGTAGTAATGCGGCACGCATAGAACACCGATGTAAATAGGATAATTATTAGAGGTGGCGACTGTGTACTAAGGCCTTAGGGCCCGTCTTCGTCGTCATCCTGGTCCGTACCGGGTTTTCACTGGTGTGACGAATAAATGATTGATTGATTGATTGATTGATTGATTGATTGATTGATTGATTATTTTATGTTGTGATTGTCAGGTTTCCATACAATGTAATTGTAATTGTAATTGAGCAAAATTTTATGAAATAGCAATTACGATTACATGAAAAAATGTAATTAATTTCATTCAGTTCAGTTGTAAATTACAATTGATCCAACTCTGATCAATACTATCATTTTCATATCATGATGCAAACGAATGCTCAGGCTGTCGAAAATTGGATACCTCCTGGTATACATCAATATGAATCAGGCTCTGCACCTTTCGCATAGCTCAATTTGCAGCTTTTTACAATCCATGCGAACGAATTACGATCGCTTCCACAACTGCTTAACTTACTTGAGTAGATTTGAAGTCAGTCAGTTCTACTTCTACTTCAAGAAGTTTTAGGTTGGTTACGGTAGAAGTACTTCTACTCGCACTCGAGTACATTTTCCCGTCGCTACTTCTACTTCTACTTGATTATCTTTCTTGACTACGTTGACCACCTCTGTTCTTAGATCACAGTTTTGCGATAAAAATGTAAAGATTTAGTGGATTCAGTTGTACAATTCCCCCTTAATGACCTTTCCAATGCAAAAGTCATATTCCACCTAAAAATTACAAAATCCTCCCTATTGTGAATTCCCTCGGTTGGTAACCACCGGTCTTGAGTGTAAGGCTATTTCGACGTTACAATAAAAAAATTGCGCTAAATACAAATTATGGATACCCATACAGCCCTTTGCTAGACAACAATTGTGGAGCAGTACTTCCGCCTATGCGACAGTTTGACAACATGCAAGTTTGACAACATGCAAGTTAAGATGCAAACAGCTTTTGGCATAGTCAGAACTCGAGATTACCAGANCACGATATGATATATAGACCTCGCCTTGCGACACAAACCACCTCAATTTTATCGCACTTGTCCTTTTATGATATATTCAGACAACAAATCGCCATGTAATCTTTTACTGTTCATTCAGTAAGCATGCATCTTTACATCGTCTACGCCCAGGTTGGTGTCTGATTTCAAAGATTATACTCCACGGGATTTCGATACCTCTCTATCGTTTTATTGCGTNGCAATATTGTGGTGTTTTGGAAAGGATAAAATTAAAAATAAACTCAACTCAACAATTTCTTGTGTCCTTGGTCGATGGTCATGCCTTCGGTTTCGTGATATTTCCGCATTTCCATCCATCCATGCTCGTTTCAAAAATAAAGAAGTTAGGTTTCTCTTTTTTCATGAATGATCCATCTATATAAAAGAATCGCAATGAGACACGATTCAGATTGTTACGGCATCGGAGCAGTGCTTTAATCAAGAGTCGAAAGTAGAGATGCCGTGTCTCAGCAGGGCTAGTAAGCGTTTTTTTCTCACGGGTAGAGGGTTAGTGTATTGCACGGTAACAATTTTTTCAACTTCTCGAGTCTTCGCATTCGATCCTCTATTTTGACTGACAATAACAGAATGTAGCATGCAGCTCAGAGTTGTCAAACTCAACTGACTTCGTGGGCCGCACCAATCAAATGATTNCAAAATATTAGCATATTCGCTAACAGTGTTCACTCCAACTGGTGCAANAGTAAATCTCCACTATATAACTCAATTCACTGCTAGTTATCACTGTTAAACCATTGATCTACAGTACCAATAGGATTACCTTCTCTCTGGAGCATATGGGGGGAAATCCTGGGAACGTCCAAGAGTTTGATCGTTCTAAGAGCCTATTTCAATATCTTGGCCAATGACAAATAGACGTGGATGTAAAACAGAAAGATACTTTCGTATTTTACAGTCGAAATATTTGTTGGCGTTGATATATATAAATCTCATCTCCTACGTTTGCGATGTCGTCGGCCGAAACTATTGATGTCAACCAAAGCGTGAAAAATGAAGAAACTTCAAGAGGCGAGACTACGATGACAAAGTCGGCGGAATTGGGAAAACTCCGCGACGACAATCGACGCTGCTATCAAACCAGAGATCCTACTATGAACGACAAAAATGTGAATGACTANCAACAGTGCAATATATTGTGACGTTCATATGGACAAGATCTTCTGTCGTCACATGTAGATTTTGTTAAATATACTTGATTTATGCCAACTATAATATCAATGTACATTGAAACACGAAAAGCGATTATTTCTGTTATGCCTATTTTTTCATTGTAATGAACCGTTTAATTTGAAATACACACTGAAACATCGCAAAAGATACCCTGCACAATTAATACGTGTTAAATTTAAATTGAGAAAGTCATAATTGCAATTTACTATCAATTATATCAATTTCGTGTCGTATCAATTTCGGCACCGCGGCAACGAATCTCATTGGATTGAGGATTTAGAGCAGTGCATAAGTCTTTGTAGTGTCAGTCTAAATATGTCCACCCTTGAAATCATTGTAAGCTACAGAATGAAAGAGTCACATAAACTGTTTGCATCATTGGATTGAGTGTGACATCGCTACTTCAGTTGGTATACAAGACATACGCACAGCTTGTATTATAAAAATTATTTCTCCACTTCTCTGTAGTCAGTGTAGTGTCTCATAAATTGAAATCAGGTTGGGAATTGTTTGAAGCTGGCCCAATATCGTTTCGCTACCATAGTTTTCCAACCATAGTGAAACTAAAACCCCAATCACGCAAACTGAGTTCGTAGATGCGGGGATTATATCATTGAGTTTCGCGACTCGCGTGTAATGGATGGCCATATTGAATACAAGAGTTATAGACGCTATACCAGGGTCGTAACTACCTTACCCTAAACCAGGAGCGGGCAACTTCTCTAGTCGGCGGGGCGGACATAGGAATATTAAGTACTTGGCGGGCCGGATTGCGGAATCAATATATTATTTGCCGATTTATTCACATCTACAAATTATATCGTATTTAAAAAAATGTATTTCAACGACAGCAATGCCATTTCAAAGCAATTTCTCGCCAATAATGACGAAGACAGGGTGGAGTTGAGAGCCGCATTGTCATACACCAGTGGTTCTCAAACTTTCTTAAACACGCCCCCTTTTTGATAGTGAAAAGTTCCGCGTCCCCTTATCGTGATATCCGAAAATATTAAAGAGATGAATCAGAATGCTAGCCATCCCAACGGATAGGTTGATGGCATTAAAGGTTATGGCTATTGATGAGAAAATTCTCAAATATGACTTTGGACACAGAGTAATCACCATTAGCTGGAGGTAAATCGCGAAAAATTTTCAGTTGACTGTGACTTCGCGCCCCCCTTCAGATGCTTTTCCGTCCCCCAGCCTGAGAACCGCTGTCATACATGCACCGCCATGTCTGCTTCTCTCTGATCAATCAACACAAGATGCAATCCTAAATTACGATTTTCAGGCGTGCGATAAGCCCGGTACCCCAGATTTACGGCTCATTATTAAGCGATGTCTCACAAAAGCCTTGTCGTGTGCCGTGCTACCAGCAGTTGGCGGTTACGGATTCCAGTTTTTCGGGATTGCTTGGTGATGATGATGAAGGCCTCAGAAGACTTGCAAGACGACAACTATGAGCAGATCAAACAGAATACCAGATTCCAATTGGCGACTTTGAAGGAGGATATGTTATTGCACCGAAATCTAAAAACAACGTTGACACTAGAATCAGATTTTTCAAAATCCTAATTACAAACATCAAGGTCAAATCATACCACCATATTGTCAACTTGCATCTAAAAGATGCGGAACATCCACCAGCAAACAAAATCTTTTCATATCTCGAGCTGGAAAATCTAAGGTCATCACCATTAAAGATCAATCTTCCTTGGCACAACCAGGCAGTGGAAAGAGACGTTACAGTGGTGACCGAAGCATATGCCCATTGTCCATGTGTCGGGATTTGAACGTAGAGATGGCCTTATCACACATAAACTGAAATCTCGAAAGCAGATGAAATCCTTTAATACGAAACAAGATTTTAAAGTTTGGGCATACTAATACTCTGGTAGTGAAACGATATTCGAAACATATCTTTTTTCAATATGGAATTGATGTTTTCGTGTTTTCAATGTGAATTTGCAATTTATGTGCTTTTAATATGGAGTTGCCAGTCATAAGATCAATCAATACAAGCTTTTGGCATCATATACACTGCTTCAGTGCCTAATTTTACCCAAAAATAGACTAAAAATCAATAATTTGCTTGTAACTTTTTTTCTGTTCATTTTTAAGACAAAGTTCTGTGGAAGTGAGATAAAAGCTTGTTGCTTGCGCATCTTTTAAGCCCAAAACCAGCTTTCTAGCATAAGCGGTAATCAATATATAGCGAAATTAGCTATTTTTGGCTCGTTCGGTGCAATTGCACGAACGAGCGATATCTGCAGATGCGATCGAAAGATCTAGCAGACTCCATCTGCGCCTTGCAGTGATTGCCAAGTTCAATCTTGTCGGACTTGTTGTATTGTTGTACTTGTTGTAAAACTACTAAATTATTTTCGCCAAGAGCGCTGTCGATGGATTTGCCCCGCTCGTTCGAGAAGTGTGACCAGAGGTTTCATGATAAGCATCAAAGTCTCCTAAAACCAGTGTTTTCGTTTTGCATTCTTTGAGGAATGAAAATCATATTTCGTGGTCGCTGGGCGGAGCGTAGACGTTAATTAGCTTGAAATCACCTATCTTGAAGATCTCTGTTTCTAATGAGCCATCTTGTTGAGATTGCATTTCTTTGGGATCCAGACCCTCACGAATGATTGTTGCCAATCCTTCGCCATGGATGTTTCTGTATCTACGTTCAAGTAAATACCCATCCATTCTGGGCTGATATTTATGTATAAGGTGTGTTTCCTGTGTCATGATTATATCTGGCGTACGCGAATGCGACGAAATATAGCGCTTCAGTTCTGGTAACTTTCGGTAGATATAGATCCACAGTTTCATTGCATTATGACTAGGCCAGAATCGTTTAAATTAAAGTTTCTGGTTCGAATGAAATGAATAGTCCCGACGTGAAGGTAATCATAAGCACTCAGTATAAACACCCAATAGTGGTCAAAAGGGACTCATACACCACAATACCACTTCGTTGATAGAAATGTCGATCCCATCGCTGTGAAATCACGAAATTATTGCACCGATGACGCCCAATTCATCAAAAAATCGGTGTAACGATTACTGGAAGAAGATGTGATAGAAA
This sequence comes from Botryllus schlosseri, assembly GCA_000444245.1. NCBI lineage: Eukaryota > Metazoa > Chordata > Ascidiacea > Stolidobranchia > Styelidae > Botryllus > Botryllus schlosseri. Next base: position 9,285 of record ATSW01004707.1, read on the forward strand.
AGTCCGTCTCTCTGTGGCGGGCTCAGGTTCTGGTGACGAAAGATGAACGCCATAAAAAGTGGTTAGTTATCGACTATTCTCGAACTATTAATAGATCTACGCCCCTGGATGCGTATCCGCTCCCTAGAATCGAGCATATTGGTAATGAAGTCGCTAAAGGAACGGTATATAGCACCATCGATCTGAAATCCGCCTATCTCCAGGTGCCTCTTTGCCCGTCCGANCGTCCTTTAACAGCTTTCGAAGCTGACGGTAATCTATACCAATTTCGTNGATTGCCTTTTGGGATAGCAAATGGCGTCGCAGCTTTCCAGCGATTCATATNCAATTTTATCAGAAATCATAACCTGCATGGACTNTTGCTAACATGNACAATGTTACTATTTATGGCAAATATAGAAAAGAACACGATCAGAGGTTGGAACGTTTTATGACTTCAGCCAAGGCTGACGGTCTGACACTGAATGAAAAGGAATGTGCGTTCTCAGTTGAAAAGAAATCGCTCCTGGGGTACCTTATTTCCCATAACAAGATTCAGCCTGATCCCTGCCATTTGAAACATGTNATGGATATGCCCATCCCTAACAATGCCAAAAGTTATGTATGTTATGTATATATGATGACGAACCTTTCGAGGTTGCCTGTGATGCATTCGGACGTGGCTATCGCCGCCATACTAAGTCAAAGAAGCAGACCTGTAGCGTTTATGTCGCATACTCTTTCCAAATGCGAGTCAAAATACAATATTGCTCAAAAAGAGGCCCTCGCTATCATTGAGGCCATAAGAAAATTGGGAAACTTGCTTCACTGCAATAAGTTCCGCCTCGTTACCGATCAAAAAGCGTTGTCGTTCATATTCAGCAAAACTCACGCATGTAAAATCAAAAATGCTAAGTTGCCGGTGTGGAAACTCAAATTGAGCGCCTTCAAGTATGAAATAATTCATCGCTCGGGTGATCATCGCTATAGCGCCATTCCCACAAAGATTGGTGGTGGCAAATGTAATAATAACGCGTAACGCTTCCGACGACACTTTTGGGTAGGATAACAACATTTATGGCACCAAAATCGAGAAAGAGATTTTTAATGAACATATAACGTCCAGCCTATTCATTTCTATCTAGCATCTCACCTTAAAGTTATTCTGGAATATGTTATATACATCACATGAGTAAAGGGATCTCTGCAGACCAATCGGTATAGGCTATTGGCTATTTAGCAGTTAATACCAGTTTACGCAGTAGAATATTTCATCTCAGACGGCCATTCCTTTTAGGTGAGTCCTGAAGTTTTGGCAGTTATAAAGCGGATCTTTCTCGCGATGGCGTAGGCTACATGGCTTTCGTTGAAAATACCGCGCAAATTTTGAAGTAGTTTCAATCTATTCAATAATATTTACTGGAAATCGTGTTGTGTTGACTAAAACAAATGTTATGTTGACAAAAAATGTTGTGTTGACAAAAAAATAAGGTCATCACCTCACATTTTGCCGCCCCTAGCAGCCTGCCGCCCATAGCGCAGAGCCAGAAGCGTCAAATTGGCTGCTACGCCCCTGCTGTCTCGTGACTTCTCTAATTCAATTATAAAACAAATTGGGTTATCAACCGTTTTGTAAATTTGGAGGTTTCGCGGACCCCTAGTTGAGAACCTCTGATGTAGAGAGTGCAATTCTTTCATGCATGTGATAATATTTTGACTGGCCAACCACAAATGTGCATCTCGAAATCAATAGATACCCAGGTGGATGTCTAATTTCGAAGACTACCTCAAGTCGTTTCGACACCTTTTTATATCTTTTCATTTGGCCTATGGGTACACATTCGACTCGACCAGAAGTGTAGTTCGCATCCGATGACGCCACGGTACAACTCTAAGCTGACTCGCAAAAGCGCCAATTTACTTGTTCCATCGCGAAGCTGTATTGAGGATGGTCGGGTTTCATTGTCACTAGATGTATTCGTGGACAGTCTTGTGGTTATAAGTGGGCAATAAGCAAGGTCCCGCAACAAAGGTGTTTATTAAATTTTGAAACGTGTGTTGTCTCGATATTGTCCAGNAGAATAATATTATCAAGATNGAGGGTTNTAGAGAGGAAGAAAACGACAAGAAGGTTATCAGATACCTTTTTCNCCATTAATTCGGCCGGATTTTGATGCCATTTTCTGACGTGACTTACAAAGATCNGAACACTCAAGTGGGCCGTTTGCAAATCACATGTCGCCCTTTGGCCAGCAGCTTCCGCCCTGTGATGTATTACATCAATACCACCAAGAACATATTTAATTCTAAATAAAACTAAAAATTTCACCCTCTCTAGCTAATGTTCTCTCTAATTTTTGACGAGTCTGCGCGCACTCACCAACTCACTGCGCGGTCCTTGAGAAAAAAAACGTCAGAACTTAGATATACTGCGCGCAGAGAGCGTGTCAGCACTGCGCAATTGCACACGTGCGCAGCTTAGAGGGAACATTGTCTCCAACCACACTTGCCCAATTTCCCATAACAAATAAAAAAGATGCACGGAATCCGCGCTGCAAAAACCAGCGGTGACTATCAAAATTTTTCGAATCCTTCATAATCACCAGATTCGAATTCATTTGTTATCCTGTTGCTTATGAAAGCTGGCAAAGGTGCCCTCAAATGCTTAGGTGGTCACATGTTTCCGCATGGAGCTTGTCAGAGCACTATAGACATAGATTTTGGAAAGAGTTTGTTCGACACAGCTCCTAGTTTCAAGCGCTTTCTGGTAGCATTGGTATTCATATCCCTTTCTTGTAAATGCTGCGCACATATTGCTATCCTGTTAATAGACAATGCATATAATTCTCGTGCAGATTTTTGTTTGGTCAAAACAGGGTTGTAATGATTCGAGTTACGATTTTGGGGAGACTCGGATCATTTTCTTAAAATACGGAAATGACTCGACTCGACTCATCGCGTCAATCTGTGTACTGACGATACATATACAATACATATTGCCTTCCTGATCTCGCGCCACGGCGCGAAAGGAACTGCCGTGGACGTGACATTCACAATTACAAACTCGAATTACAAATAACGCCATAGCTATCCACGTTCTTGATTGGCGAGTATAGCATTACCGGCAATAAAATAGGCGTGTAGCGCAACGTTATATGTTACCGGCTAATACTTTGAGAATTGAGAAAGTCGATAAGTATTTAGATTTTCGGAATCAGTGTGACAGTGACAGTTGAATTGGATTAATATCAGTCATATTAAATTCTAAGCAATTTACGTATGAATTGCGTTATCAATTGTGAGGCTTGGCCCGTCTGTGACACATTCGTTTGGCGCTTTATTTTCGAACAATAAAATGCAAATTGTGTGAATTTGGGAAAAAATGTTTAAAATCTAGTCATTCATGAACATCAATAAGAAATACCAATATTATTTGAAGGTTTCAAAATTTTCGTTAACAGCTTAGAGTGGGTAGGCCTAGATTGATGTAGTGACCATGCTTGGCTCCACCTACGCATGTGATCATGTGTTCTCGCATTTAAAGGAACATCACGGCGAACCTACGTTCTCGTAACTCAAGTTTCGCATGAAGATGCACAAGTAAGGCAACCAGCATGATTAGTTCGAGTTTTTACAGAGAAAATGTGGCGCACACGACGAAGCCCGTATAGTGAGTTCGAATTAGTGCTACCATGACGTCATGAATCTTCAATTGTGACGTAACAGCTGATTGACATGTATGGCTCTTTCTCTTTGGGAGGTAAAATGGAAAAAATAAGGCCAATATGGCTCTTCGGACCAAAGAGGTTCCTGACCACTGTACTATTGGGATATCGTCTATTGGTATTAGTACTTTAAAATGGAACCAGAACCTGCTAAAAGTGAGGAAAATTAGTAGGCTACATTATAAATGCGAACCATTCGATATCACCAAACATAGAGAAAGTGGGTCTAACAAGACTTTAACTGAAAACTGAGCAGTCAACACAATGACTTAGACTCGGACTGTCATAATACCAGACTCTGACTCAACCCTCTTCTCGCTGACTTGAACTCGAACTTGACTCGGTGGTTAATTGAAAATGACACGTCTAGACTCGAGTCAAAACTATAACAGTGAGATTGACTCGTCACTCGGAGCCTAGTATATGGGGTTTTATGGTGCTCGACTACTAAGGTCTTGTGCACCAGGCCTAGGTGTATAGCTATAGTTAAATCGTATATGTCTACATGATAGCCAACAACAAATTCTACGACCGGAATAACAATACGCGGATCACTCAACAGACAGTCCAAGGTAAAGCTCAAACTGCTATGTTCAGCGACATTTTTTAAATATTGTCCCGGGAAATGTTCGACAGTTTCTGGTACGCTGCACGTTTCGCAGAAACCACTGTCATGACAACTCATTCGATGGAGGTGATAGTTCAATTTACAGTGTCCAGTTTGTAGTCGCAATATAATAGATGATTCCCTTCGCGACGGATTTCGTGGACGGGGAATGCATGAGAATGGTGCGTGTATACGTACTCGGAGCATTGTGACTTGGTTACAACCCTGGCTCAAAACATATAATTGTAAAATAAATTGAAATAAATTAGAAATTGAGTCATAACTTGACTCAAGTAAGACTCGAATGCACTTTGTCTTACAACAGTCATTCAATGTTTGTCCGTTAAACTGAGAAACATTGTTATATCACAAATAAATTGGCAAGTTTTTGCAACTTTTGTAACTGTTTTTACAGCTTCCGGCAGCTTCATAAATACTTAGAACTTATGTAGTATTGTGTTCAATGATATATATACAATAGGGTTGTCCAAAATTTGAAAAATCTTACAAATCCTCCGTTGTAATGTCTTATTCTATAGATCAGTGCTTTTCAAATTTTTGGGCTTCATCGCACTTTTTTTGTAAAATAAATTTCATTCGCACAAACGAACCGAAAATTATTATACAAAAAGAAGATGTAAATACAACATTTATTTGCTCAGATGTGCAACAAATTGGCTACTATCTATCTTAAGCTATCAAGTGTGTCATTAAAAACCCTACTACTTTCGTTCGTTTTGATTTCGACTATTTCACTAACACCCTTCTCGGACAAACAAGTTGTTGGGTTTTGTACAAGGACGTCTATTAGTACTTGGACGGCCATGTCTTAAAATCTGTTCTGCACTCCTATCCAAAATGCTTGCTGGAAGAAATCGATTTTGAGAGCTGACAAAAAGGTCTGGGATGAGACTCCAGTATGTAGAAAGGGTGAGAAACCCACTTGTTTGTGTTGAGGCTTTTGCCTTATGTCTTAGAAAATAAGGTCCAAACGATCAAGGAGAGTGGGCACATTAGAGCTCGCTACCTTATGATACGTTGCTCCAAATTTTTTTTCGATTTCCCATTTTCTGTCTCGCGAGTATGTGGGAAGAGCAAATAAACTCACGATACTGTGTGTTCTGCTCTTTAGCTCAATCTAACTTGAAAATTCATAACAGTTTAATAACGTTAAACCAGCTTTTTGAACTATACCACCAAAGTCTGAGTTTTTGTGGCATGTCATGACCCGAGCCTCACCCATGAAAATGAATTCATTTTTAAAATTAGAGTAGTATGCTATGATTTTACGGACATGCATGACATACAGAACGCGCACACCACAATTCTATCCAACACAGCTCTACAAAATATATCTGACGCGCGCGATTTCAAATTAGGGTGAATTAAATATTCCTCTGTGTGTTGCAGAAGTACTGCTGTCTACTCAGTTTGCAAGAACGGGACTATTCCGTGCCGACAACGGAGCATATCCATAACCAATGGCTTGGCCATCCAGCATCGGTCATTTTTTGACCATGGTTTTGTCGACGCTTATGTTTTGACACCGCATTTTATCAGCCGTTTGTTAGCCAAAACTTTACGTATTCATGTGACCCGCAGCAGAAGGGGTTGGCCTCGAAATGAATGAGTCTCATAGACCTGAACTCGCTCGTTGCACATCCCTAGTTCCTACAGTAGTTCATCCCAACGGTCTTCAACCACGTTTCCAGGAGAAAAAAAAGAGTCGAACAAATCTTATCATGAATTCTCATGATAAAACCACATTTTCTGCGTGTCTCGCTTATTGGCTACAGTAGGCCTACCCAGCACCTTGATCTTAGATTTGTAAAAACTATATCGCGGGGTTC
>ATSW01004709.1:0-10631 GCA_000444245.1 Botryllus schlosseri
GCGACAAACAATCTGCTCGGCCAACTCCTCCGATTGGCTTGAACGAGACATTATGACACACTTCATTTCTTTTCGCATATCAATGTGATCTAAAATAGCAGTTTATCATGTAGCTGACAGGTTAATGCCACAATCGCGGTTATTGCAGTGTGCTAAAGACTCTTCGCCCTTCATCAAATCAGGACAAAAATAGGGACACATGTCAACATCGGAACAAATCTGAGAAATCAGAACAATGTAGTTTTATTAGATATACGCCTTCTAAATCAGGACCAATCTGCGAAATCATGACGGTATAGCAACCTGTGATATAATTATACGTTGCTATGAACATTATCGTCATTGATGTTGGTCAAAAGGAGAATGGTATGTATGGATTGACCAACCGATGGTGTACAGTGCTGCGTCAGTGTGAAATATATTGCTTGTAACGATAAAGGCTAAAGTGCGCGTTCACCGTTCATATCTGATTCTGGCGGATCTTTTGCGTCAGCATTAACACAAAATAATGTAACCAGGAAAATGAATAATTACGCAACAATGAAAAGGGTGGAATACTCCGTCGGAAAAATTACTAATACTAATATTGCAGCGTCACAATCGGATGTGAATGATTCCACGCACGACAAATCTCATTTCATCATTCTCGCATTTCGATACACCATTTTCATACAAAAATGATCACTGCAGAACGCAGCAAAAGTGAATTCTGGTCGGTCTTTTCATTGGGCTCAGTTTTGAAAATATTTCGCGCTTAAATCGGGCCGAATGACGACTGGACTAAAATTAATATTTGGGAACATATCAGGCTCCAATGTCAACCATTAACCTCGATCTGGTGTTGGACACCTACCTGTTTTGCGCATAATTATACTGTACATTTTGTACAGGGTACACTGTAGACCAGCGGTTCTCAACCGGGGGTCCGCGGACCCCTAGGGGTCCGCGAAGCAATTTCAGGGGGTCCGCGAGACCTCTAAATTTTTAAAATGGTTGATGGCCTAATTTTTATTTTATTTTTTATTTTGAGAAAGCATGAGGCAGTTTCGCACCACAACTGCTAAAACCTCATGACTCCTATCATAATAATCGTCTGACATGAACTATCGTAGTGTGGAAAATCATTTTCATTGCCAATTTTTCAATAACCTGCTGATACAAACATATTGCTATTTAGAGACGTTTTGTGGAAAAAATAAAAATATGGAGATAACGTCAATCAGGGTGACTTTGTAATGTCTGCGAAACCTTCTCGGTGTGAAGTTGTCAGTCTCATAAAATTGGTGAACAGTGGTTTGAAATAAAAATTTCCGAAGTATTTACCTAATTTGTACCAATGCAGGGATTGAAACCTCGCCACGAAAGCCATTTTATCCTGTAATATACATAACCACTATTCGAACATGTTCTTGGAGGTACAGAACTTCAATATACAATTGAGTACCGCAGTATATTCATATTGAAATGAACCCGAGTATTTTCGGCTGACACTCGTCATATATCAGACAATGATATACCTGCCCTTAAAGTTCGGCTATCAGATTTGGCACATTCTTATTGCAGATTCCCTATCTACAAGGCTGGGTTTTTGATGAACAAGGAGTGTTTCGTTGCTATCAAAGCATTACGCTCCAACCCTGAAATTCATATCACCAGTTATATTGGTATGCAGCCTTGTCTTGTTAATGCTCAATTGTTCATGGTCGAAAATGTTTGCTCGTAAATATATATGTAGGCTAAACCCGAACATAACACGTCGTTTCCTGACAGTCTTTCTGAGGTTGGAAAACTTGGACCCATTCTTTGGCGCATAAAATTTGTCTATACTTTTAGATTTGGATTTCACTTTGACGGTAGAAACTCTCTGCGGCTCGCGATCCGTACGTTGCCCGTCCCTGCGCTAGATGCTGGATGACGTGATATGTTCATAAAATATATGTTTCTTCATTTTGGTGCCATAAATGTTGTGATCACACCAAAATTATCGTCGGAAGCGTTATGCGTTAGTATTGCATTAGCCTCCATCTATCTTTGCGGAAATGGTTTTTAGCACTCCTTGTTCATATCAAATCGAAGACGCGGATTTTCAAGAGACGACCTAGTACTTCCAGAAAAACAGCAGCAAAATTAGCGGCGAAATAATAAAAGTCTACCAATTTCTGCATAAATGGTATGAGGCTACTTTCAAGAGAAATCATTATTTTGCTGTTTATCACAAGCCTACAGTTCATATTTGCACAAGACAGATGAAGGTTGCATCATAATAGAGCTAAAATTGAACTAAAACTTGAGGGGGTCCGCAAGGGTCCGTGACGGTCAAAAGGGGTCCGCGAAGCCAAAAAGGTTGAGAACCACTGCTGTAGACCTACACGGCTTCGTTCCACCTGTAGAGCTCAGTAATGAAGGGCAGGATTTGCAGAGCGCTCCCGGAAACCAAGGCGCCGCATGAACCGGAACCGGATTGGATATCAGGGCGGATTTCCTCATTTTTAGCCGGAGTCGGATAGTACACTTTCTGATACGGCCGGAGTCTGATCGGAACCGCATCAGTATTCAGTACACTTGATACTAAGAATAGAGTAGCCTTTACCCTCTTCCAACCTCGAATCAATAGTTGAAGTGAANCATTCATGGAAATAAACTACATGTTAAGTCCAAGTTAGTAAAATTACTTTAGATANGGNTTGGGCTTGATCTTCGAGTTTTTCATTTCCTGCTTGCATTGTTTCAACCAATATTCAATACCATGCTGTGTGTAAATGATTATTATCGTGATTTTTTCGCACCGGATCACGGTCATTTGTAGAATCTGGCCTAGGAGTCAGACAGGAGTCAGACAATAGCTTTATAAAAATGGATCGGNGTATAGGACCAGAGAATTTGTCGATCCGTTCCGCCCTACCAGAAACATATGGNATGGACTGGAAATTCTCAGAATCGAATTTCAAAACGTTTGCCAAATCGCGTCACAGAAAGCGTTGTGAAATACCTTCTGCGTCACCCACTTACGCCAGTTGAAACCCACGACACTATGCAACTATTGTCATAGCCTACTCACATCGCGGTCACGTTTTTAAGGCACCGTTTACGCATCGGAGGGTAAAAAGTGTGTTGCTTTACGGCAATCACTCAAAATCAAAATTACAGTCCGTTACCGGTTCACGATTTCCGTAGTGTCAGGGAGCGAGAGTGTGGTATCGATATCGATGCGATACTGCTACTTGTTTTTGAAAAAGGTAATATAAAACCAAATGACACAGGTACAGCATCGCAAAGCAAATAAACGCTCATGACAGGTAGACCATGAGTGATGTTAAAGGATTTTTGTTAATTAACTTTGAATATCATGTAAACACAAGCTGCTAAAACTACGTCACGCTTGATTAAACGAATTTCAGACTGATATTCAGATTTTTGTCGATATTGAAACGTCACAAACATATCGTTCAAAGATCGAGTCGCGACAACGAATACGATGGATGACGACGAAAATAATATCTTATTTGTCCTCGCACATAGTTTTACAACTTGGTGACTGCCAGAGGTGGTCAGTAACGGAGTACTTCTACTTTTTCGAAGTACTCAAGTAGTTTTCCTCTACTTCTGGTACTTACTCAAGTAGAACTGAATTTCACTACTTCTACTTCATAATATTTTGTGATCTACTTACTTACTTTTCGCTATTTTCAGTTTGTCAAGTAGGAGTAGTTTAATCCTCCAATCAGGAAGATAGCCTGAGAAATTTCGGGCTGTTTTCACGGAGTATCAACATTCAATTTTCATAAAAGTTGAGTTGAGCCCAGAATTTTCGTCGCGCTTCGCGCGCAGTAAAGTAGGTGTAACTAGTATGATTTCACGAAAGTATCGGTGAATATAATTTAGGTAGCGGATTGGCGTGGTTCCGTTCACACCGCATTGTCGCCCTTCGCCATATCAAGTATTTCATCACAGTATATATGGCTTATCATAACGTTTGAAACTAATGTTTCGCAATCTAGCATTTACTTTTCATATTGTATTCAAGCTGGCCATGGCATGTCCTAATCTGGAAAAGTGGACTCTAACTCTTTTTAGTTTTAGAGCTGTTTTAGCATACCAACCTTCGAAACTTTCTGGACTAAAGACATTATAAATACATGTTCCATTTTTAGATTTAGATTTCACTTTCAATTCCCAGTACCATATATTTTGATTTCTAATTTATATCAGTTCTTTTGTCTGGATAATGTACATGTTGATTGTTGAAGTATAAAAACAAATGTAATAATGTCTTCAATTTCCAGAAATAAAGCTACACAATATAGCATTTTAACGTTTACTAATCGCACAAAGTGTTTACACAGTATCCAACATAACATCTCCGTATTGCTCTTCGACTAAACTACAGGCCTTATAATATGGGGGAGTGCGCAGTACCATGATATTTTCTAAAACGTGCTTTTTGAGTAAACAGAGGATTAGTATCGCATTTCCATATCAATACTATCATTTCATCCCATGATGTGGACGAATGCATATCGAAAATTGGAGACCTGCTGGTATGCATCAATATGAATCAAGCTCGTCACCTTTCGCATAGCTCAATTTGCACTTTTTTACTATCCATGTGAACGAATTACGATCGTTTTCACAACTACTTACTTACTTGAGTACTTTTAAAGTCAGTAAATTCTACTTCTACTTCAAGTGGTTTTAGGTTGCTCATTGAAGAAGTACTTCTACTCGTACTTGAGTAGATTTTTTCGTCGATACTTCTACTTCTACTTGAGTAGCTTTCTTGACTACTTTGACCACATCTGCATATCTCCATGTAACCTGCATACAATGGCTTCGCATTGGCGTTTTCGCCTCTGTGAATAGATATGCGAACCACTGTATTGTAACTTCAGATGTTATTTGTCGTCTGCATATGAAATTATTGCGGGGCCGTGTTTTAAACGTGTTTGTTCGTTTTAAATTGATTTTTTGTTTGTTTTAGATACAACCTTACGAGTGATTCTACGACAAGCTTCATTTCGACTCCGTATCTCTTTCCATCATTTTTGCTATAATTACTAATACCCTAACAACGTTGTCAATTGCCACTATTTCAATTTATTTTATCGAGTGTTTCGTTGGATATTGGATCATTTTTCGGAAAATGCCCATAAATCTGTGTGGTCATCGCATTTATTTCGAATTGCTGATTTGATACTGGTAAACTATTCCAATTGCTGCTAAGAGATATATGATTCATAAAAATTTCCCATCGTGTTTGGCTATACATCAGATTATTATTGTCGCATAAAATGAAGAAAGAAAATCAACTGAATACACAGTACCACAATAGTCGAATTAGTCTAGTAATATAGTGACCTCTAAAGTTCAATAGAACCAAGAGAACTCGTCCATACTTAAGCTAGATCAGCGGTTCTAAGCTTTAATAACCTGTGGAACACTTATGATAATCTTCAAACCTTCGCGGAACCCCAAATTTTCCCTCGGTCATAAAACAAAAATCTACCACCCACTTTTAGCCAAGAGTATGTATTTTCACCATACTTGGACAACTATAAAATGTTCAGTCTTTCCAAATTAGATTAGAATTAGAATTAGAGCTACACTAGGGCTGCTATACGGCCGGAATTTCACTGTTAAAACTGCGTCCGGAAGGAATTTCTAAAATATGCCTAAATGTCCGGAATTTTGAAGGCTTGAAGTAAGTTCTTAAATTTTTTCGTAAATCAACATAAATAATCTTATTTTTGGGCAGATTTATGCTACCTGAAATTTTTCTTCGCGCTGCGCGTGATTTAGTATCACATATATTGATTTTAATATAGGGACTACTACCCTCGCAAAAACTGCGATCAAAAATAAATAAAAATAACCTTCATTTATAGAAATAAGTCTAAATGTAATCGCAATTATAGGAGAATGGTATATTCCTACAGTCGTTTTAGGCCGTTTAGATGCTTTATTCAAAGATAGTCGTTCTAATCCTGGGGGTCATTTGCCTTTATTCTGGGGTTCACGAAGATGTTGAATGTTGTTGTTGTTGTTGTTGATTATTATTTGATTGGCGATTATAACGCAAGTGGTTTTGTTCGCCATATCCAAAAAGTCATTTATCATCTAGGGGTGGGTATTGCATTACAAAATATAAACTCAAATATATGGCTTCGTTGCGAGAACGAACTCCACAACGTATGGAAAAATATGCGTGTCAGTCAAAAAGTTTGTTACGGTGGGAGCGATATTCTTCCTCCGACACGTGTCCTCGAGAACTCTTCTCTGGTGTCTATAATTTCGACACGTCAATAAATAATGGGCGACACTCTCTTCTTGACGGCACGTTGAGCAATTGGCTGAATCTGCTATTCCCAATTTAAATAGATGTGCTTTTAGTCCACAATGTCCGGTTTGTAGTCGGAACATAATCGCTTGATACCTTTTCGGTAGGCCATTCACGTCTGCTCTGTCGTATACGGTTGGAAAACGTTCCTTATATTGTTGTGACGTATCCGATTGTAAATAGCGGTTATTCCATAGCTCGATGCACGTCTTCCGACGCGAAGCAGCGATGTCTCGTACGGAAGGTTTGAATTCAGTCGTTTGCACACTGGCTTGACTCGCTCGTCTGGCCAATTCATCTGCCTTTTCATTCCCGGGAATTCGATAATGACCAGGTATCCAAACAATAGCGATCTCGTATCCTGCCTCCGATATCCGATGGATCGTCNGTAAAATTGGTGCGACGAGGTGATGGGATCGCCCATACACATTGTCAATNGCTTGAATTGCGCTCAAGCAGTCCACGAGTATCAGTATATTCGTATTGCTGTTTTCCACAGCCCATTGTAGAGCTAAGCTTATTCCCACCAATTCTGCAGTGAAGGAACTCGATTCCTTTATGATAGTGGTTGCACNGTTGATAGTTCGCGATACATAAAACGCCGCCGCAGCGCCCGTCGTAGTTTTTGATCCGTCAGTGAAAATCTGCAAGTATCCCGGNAATCGTCTACAGATATGTTCATTGATTAGCGGTAACAAAGAGGAACATTCTTTAAACTGCAGACTCGTCAATGTTAAATCTATACGTGCTCGACGCAACGTCCAAGGTGGATGGGTTATTTTACTCAACTGCAACAGACCATNTCCATTTTCGTCGCAATTCGGTCGATATGTAATTTGATTGAAGCAAACGAATTGCTTTCTTTTCGGCCATTGTTCCTCCCACGATAACTGGAGAAGCTGCTCTCGCCACGGGTGCTGCAAATCAGCATTCACCTTGGATCTGAATTTCATACATAAATACCTGTGTCGTAGGTCCAGTGGCATTTCCCCACACGCAGACAGTATAGAAATAATTGGGGTGCTCCTCATCCCTCCGCAACAAAGCCGCAGTGCGTTGTTTTGTAGACGCTCGACTTTTTCTAGATATCGTCGGTNACCAAAATGAAATGCCTCAATTCCATATTCAATTATAGATCGAATAAGAGTACGATACAANGTTAGCATAGTTTCTTTTGCAGCTCCCCAAGAGGTTCCTGNAATCATCCGCAGAAAGTTTATTCGAGCAGTGCATTTATGTAAAACAGATTCAACATGTAGTTTNTATGATAACCTCTTGTCGNAGGTAATTCCGAGGTACTTTGCCGATTCTGCTGTCGCTATGTTCTGACCACTGTATTTAAATTGGAGATTTGGTATTTTCCTTTTGTTGCTAAAGACAACTGACACCGTTTTTGTTGTATTGACNTTCATTCCCCATCGATCGCACCACTGTTTAAGACAATNNAAGTCATTCTGTAAGGAGTCGGATACCTCGGTAATGTTCAGTCCAGACTCCCAAAACACAAGATCGTCAGCAAACAGAGCGTTCTTGGTGGAAAGACACTCTGGAAGGTCGTTAATCATGATCANAAACAATATTGGACTGATTACGCTGCCCTGTACAATGCCTGTCTCGATATCGAATGTCTGTGACAGATCATTTCCCACACGAACTTGAGCGGTTCTCTTCGATAGGAATGACGACAACCACCTAATGATTTTACCCCGTAGACCGATGGCAAAAATTTTTGCCAGGAGGCCCTTGCGCCAGACCGTGTCGTACGCACGTTCGAAGTCCACAAATATTGCAACTGCGGAGCGTTGATTGTAAATCGTTTTATAGATATCATCATGTAGTGCTAGGATATGGTCAAGTGTGCATCGGCCTGTCCGATATCCAGACTGAACGGGGCTCAATATATCATGCTGTTGCAGATACCATTTTAATCGATTTGCTATCATTGTCTCCATTATCTTAGACAGATGACTGGTTAAAGCAATGGGACGGTAAGATGCTGCCGATGACTTCGTTTTCCCGGATTTAAGTATCGGTATTATGATGGAATGGAGCCAGGCCTTAGGCACCGTCCCCTCGTTCCAGGAGTCATTATATAAACGTAATAATTGTTCCAATGCGGTTGCGCTCAAGTGTTTTAGCATTTCATAACTGACCTTATCTTGCCCAGTTGCAGTGGGCTTTTTCTTTGATATCGCTCGCTTCAATTCGTCCAAAGTGAATGGGCAGTTTATCGCATCATCGTTTTCCAGCTCCAGTGGCAGCGAGNCAAATGTATTTTTCTCGAAGTANACTTTTCTGTTTGAAAAAGTGCTGGAGTAGTTATTATCACTACTAACTTGACTGTACATGTCTGCTAACAAATTTGCCTTTTCTGTGTTACTTGATGCAACAAGTTGACCGTGGTTAAGTGTGGGAATAAATACTGATTGGCGCCGCCCNGTAAATGCTTTTGCCATGCCCCACACCTTTGATAAACTGGTTTGTTTGCCAAGGGTTTCACAGTAGNTCTGCCAGNTCTGTTTCTTCGCACTCATGATTGTTCTTCGGCATGCAGCTCTTCGCTGTTTAAATGCTATAACATGTTGCGGGGAGAATGTTCGTTTCATTTTGANATAAGCGGCACGTCGTAATCTCTGCGCTTTCGCACAATCTTCATTCCACCAAGGTACAGGTATTTTGCCATGACTACTGGCTGCAGAGGTTGAAGGTATGGATTGCAATCCTGCCTGAAGCAGGCAGCGTGTGATGAGCTCGGCGCTTTCATTTAATGTTAGATCACTTGTATTCATGGCTGNGAGTTCATCGGCAATTTCCGCAAACTTGACCCAATCCGCCCTCTCAAAATTCCATCTAGGAATTTTTACGTTGCCTGATTGTTCAATATTGCAGTCTAAATATGTCAATATGACGCAATGATCACTCCCCATGAAATGTTCGGTTACTGAGGTGGTACATCTGTGAGCGATATCTGAAGATGCGATCGAAAGATCTAACAGACTCCATCTGCGCCTTGCGTTGATTGCCAAGTTCAATCTTGTTGGNCTTGTTGTATTCAAAAGTACTAAATTATTTTCGCTAAGAGCACTGTCGATGGATTTGCCCCGCTCGTTCGAGAAGTGTGACCAGGTTTCATGATGAGCATTAAAGTCNCCGAAAACCAGTGTTTTCGCTTTGCATTCTTTTAGGAATGAAAATGATATTTCGTGGTCGCTGGGCGGAGCGTAGACGTTAATTAGCTTGAAATCNCCTATCTTAAAGATCTGTGTTTCTAATGAGGCATCTTGCTGAGATTGCATCTCTTTGGGATCCAAACCCTCGCGNATAAAAGTTGCCAATCNTCCCCCATGGATATTTCTGTCTCTTCGTTCAAGTAAATACCCATCCATTTTTGGCTGATATTTATGTATAAGGTGTGTTTCCTGTATCATAATTATATCTGGCTTTTGCGAAAGCGACGAAATATATCGTTTCAGTTCTGGTAACTTTCGGTAGATAGATCCACAGTTCCATTGCAATATGACTAGGCCAGAGTCGTNTAAATTAAACTTTCTNGTTCGACTTCACCTGTGCTTAAACAAGTAGACATAATTTTAAGTATGTCAGCCTCTTCGCGNTTAAGAGCGGCTGCGAGTACTTTTTGCACAACCTCAGCTATGATANAGTAGAAGCTGCCAGGGTTCGTTCGTAAGCGTTCAATCAGAATTTGGCTCTGCATTATCATAATTTCATTGNCATTATCTTCTCGCTGANTGCTGGCAACAGGATTTTTCGCTGTGGGTATGTTGGACACCCGCGCCCAATCGATCTGCATATCTTTTGCTGCTTGTATGCGGTCTTCGNCGGCATTTTGTCTGGTAATTCTAGGTGGGTTGCTCCAAACCTTGGGTGTGGTCGTTCGATCTAATTTCTTCTTTCGGACCTGGGTCTTAGCCTCCCAGTAAGATAAATGTTCCGTATTACGAACCTTCTCAATGGACTTTTCCTCTTTATATACTGCGCANCCGCCGTATGCTGCACTATGAGTACCTTTGCAATTTACACAGTACCTGTCGCTATCACATTTGTCTCGNGAGTGTTCCTTACTGCCGCAATTGGAGCAAACTGCTGATCCTCTGCAGTGTTTGGCTCGATGACCGTAATGATTGCATTTGTAGCACCGTCTTGGGGCAGGTGTGTACTGTTTGGTNTGNAACCGTAAATACTCCATATGTAGAACTTCGGGATATTCAATGGTACTGAAACCTATAAGAACTGATTGACAATCAATATATTTCCCGTTATATCTGCGCTTCAACCT
>ATSW01004710.1:0-12655 GCA_000444245.1 Botryllus schlosseri
AGGAAAATATGACTTTATATGACTTTATAACTTTCTTAATATACCCCATATGAATGCGATTTCTGCGTTAAAATTGATTTCACGACTTACTAATGCATAGAAAAAAATATGACTTTAATGACTTTAAATGGCCCTAGTAATAACCTACCTTACAATGTACCATTCGCATGCTCGAATTACTGTGGCACGGCAGGTTTTTGACTGCCATGGTAAATGCATTTTCTCCTGCTGTAGAGGAAGGTGGCGCACAATAGGCTAAAATACATTTTCAGTCATAAATATATATTTCGAATCCAGAAATACCAATGAACTTTAAGAAAAATCACGGATGAAAATTGAGCATAAAACGCATATTTCCAAATAAAAATGATTTGATAATATACGAAGAAATAACGAAAGGACAGACGTTTGAAAAACGTACCTTTTTCGTTCCATTGTGCTTTAGGCGGGGCACAATGAGACAAGCGATAGGGGAAATGGGACCCCGTATCAGTTAGCAAGAAACTGAGAACCGTTGAAGAAAAGGATGGGCCAACAGGTGTCCACGACAAGTTATAGTCTACATCCCGAAGTTTGGAATCGTAATGAAATTCGCTTTTCTGTTGATTTTTATGTATTTTGTATGATATGCATTTGGATATCATTGGACCATTGTGCCATAGCCATATTGTTCCAATGTGCCCACGGATAAACGTGCTATAGATATATCGCTTTAACTACTATAGTCAAAACGGTAGCGAAGAAATGAACTATGGTGATGTGGATCACATTTCACAAAAGCATAATCGCGAAATTACCCCCCAAAAATATATTTCATCGAACTGTCGTTTCCACCGCTGAAAACAATTCCGCAGAAAAGGCATGACATACGTCAGATAAAGCGGCTCAGTGCATATTATAGGGCGACATTAACTAAGCATTCTAAAAACTATTCGGATTCGAACTAGAAATAGTTGCTTTCGAACATGAACTAACTTATAGTTGCTTTCAATCTTCTTGTACCCTGCAGTCATGTCTAATGAATTTGGACCCCGTGTATGATAGTTAGGCTATATATTGTACAAATCACCGCATCAAAGTTCAAAGTTCCGATGTTCGTCGTGTGCGTAACTGAACAGTGAGCAATTGAGAATGCATTTACGTTACCTGAATCCCACTGGTAAGAGCGTTCTCTATTTTGTGTTAGTGTAGGCTACGTGAACGGTTAGCCCCTTAACCACGTAACGGTTAGCCCCTTAACCACGCAACGGTTAGCCCCTTAACCACGTATCTATAAAATACATTGACCACCATTGAGCCGACAACCACCATGTATGCCGCAAACAACAACAAAAATTACAAATCCCCGCAGTGCCTTAGTATAAAACCTCGTCGCGTGTTGCAGCTGTTGCAGTCGTATAGGCGTAGTGTAGGCGTATAGGCCGTGCTGTAGTCGGAGGTGTAGCCAGGGTGAAAACTTGGGAGAGCGGTAGCAAACTTTTTTAGGGGGGTCGATTATTCGACATTATAACCCTATTCCGACAGTGATGTTGTGGTTTCACTGTAATCTCCAGCAGCAACAAGTCGCCGCCATTGACACCCGATTCCGAGAAGGAAAAAAGTGCATAGTCATTCACAGAAATGAAAACGCCTGTTAGAAACCCGTATATGCAGGTTCCGTGGACATCATAATTGTTACACAAAATATATTTGAATTATCTGTGGTCGCACTTGATTTTCACTTATAACTCAACTTAGGGTTACCATATTTTGAGATCCAAAAAAGAGAACGATTTAAAAAAAATCTGAAAGATCTAATACCGGAGATTTTGAAAAACTTTCATTCAATCGTACTGTGTTGACTTAAAATAAGGTCATATTTCCCATCTCTACTTCCAAAATACTATTCGCGTCGTATTTTTCGTTGATTTTCTTGCCAATTCGATCGCATTTCAACAATTCATTTTGAAAAATGACGGCAAATTCCCAAAAAAGCGGACATTTATGCGTCCTCCGGAGACACTTTAAAATCATTGAAAAAAGAGAACAAATCTTCATAAAAGAGGACATATGGTAACCCTACTTAACAGCCCCTTGTACAGAGCGCCAGGCGCCAGTGGTTGATGAAATTATTCCATCATAGCATGTTTTGGGTTTATAGAAAACACAGCGAGTTTAATTCAATTGTTCTTTAGCTGGCCTGAACATCGTTCACGCGATATTCTGGCAAGCTTGCACGTTGGAGAGCATTGTGAAAATAGCAAATGAACGTAACTAATTCATGATTTCCAACAACATTGCTTCACTCAACTCTGGTAGTTGTGATTTCTTAGAAGATCAGTGCAATATGTTTCTAGAGGTAACTGAATTTTGACATCGTTGTGCAGAGTGTCTTCAATAAAATCGAAAATCGCCGTTGTTTACGACAGATGTGCTACAAGATTATTCATCATCTAGTTGTAATAATGACAAAAATTGTTGAGATTTCAGAGATGTAGCGTGAACGACTTCCTAGCTGCGCTTAAACTACTCGTCTTAGTACAGTGGCCTTTAAACTTTTTTCGACAGCGACCCAAATCTGAGTTTTATCAGCATCTTGCTACCCAAGCCTCAAACATTGAAATAGTGTATTTATAACGTTAGTTTTGTACGTTTTTACGCACATGTATTGTATATGAAATAGAGTAGGTGCCGACCATTAGTTGTACGCGTAACACAACACATTTCTATGAAACATGTGTGACATCCTCCATTTCAAACAATAGGGTTCACTATTTTTCCATGCGGGTTGCATTTGTACGGCACGGGTCAGATTACAAGAACGAGACTATCCGGTGCCGAACATTTCGACGGTCGGACATATCAGTATCGAAGGTTTATGGTCAGTTGCGGGCCCGCTCATTGCCTGGCTATACCCTGTACCAGTGTTGGCCGCGCAAGTTGAAGCTTTCTATAGAAGCCAATCTCAGACAAAGAGCGGCACATTTTTACTATAAAGCCATATTGTCGTAACCACTTTTCTGCGTGTCTTGGTGAGTAGATATTTCACCCAACAAAGTGACATTGGAGATGCACAAACTATGAAATTTTTTGTTGGATGATATTAGCCAAATATCACATACATATAAAAAATTTCGCCCTAATCCTAATGCGATCGCGACCCAAATTTATACCCTTCGCCACCCATACTTATTAGCAGGAGAAATCCAACATAATTATCGATCATACTGTGGGTCCAGTCCTTACAAATACAATATTTTACATGTCTACAGAGGTGGTCAGTAACGAAGAACTTCAAGTTATTCAGAGTACTCGAGTCGATTTTGTCTATTTGTACTATACACTTTATCACGTATTAATGNTNTGAGCGGGCTGGCATTGTATACTTCCATTTCTGCGTAAGTTTTTAAGCAAATATATCAGGGTTACCATATTTTGGAAATCTGAAAAGGGGACACTTTTTCAACATTTTTAGACTCGCTATGCCGGAGGAAAATCCTGAAAAAATGGTAAATTTCCTGCACTTCGCCGTCAGTCAACTTTCTCGCTCAGCGCCCGAAATAGCCGCCGGAGCGTTACTTCAGTGCTGATTTACTGTATCTCGGTCGAATTTTTCCCAATATTCAACCAAAATTCTCAAAAAAGAGGACATTTGGGCGTCCTCCGAGGACACTTTCAAAAAAGTCAAAAAAGAGGACAAATCCTCTTAAAAGAGGACGTATGGTAACACTAAAATATATAAATATTTTAGAATTTGGATGTTGTAGACCACGAAGTATAGTTTCGGGATATCAACTCATTTAAGAATTAAATTGTCATAGTAACTGGCTGAAAAAGCCCCTGAATCAAGGTAACTGAATACACTTTGGAAAATTACAGCAATTTGTAGTGGCATTAGGTCATTTTGCTTTAGTCGTGGAGAGGCACCCTGAAATTTAGGAAGTAATCACCTTCAACTGGCTACTATACAAATATGGGAAGTCTCGACCAAATCTACTTTTCCAAGGCCACTTTTCAAATCTTCATTCTTTATTTCCACGTGAAGTAGACTTGACATATCACAACCTTTCATTGTAGTTGAGTAGAAATTCACGATGTTACTTCTACCTCTGTCGGGTATACACCATGATTACTCTATCATCTCTGCATGACTATCNCTCTACATCAGCAAAGNTTTACTTTATCTCAGCAATTGTATATTGGCCTTGCGCCTTTTCAGATAAGGTCCCTGCTATTCTATAGTGTCGGNCCAGACNATAACCCCCCGTGGGTTNGTGGTTCGCCATCCCTGANGTAGGTGAATGATCCCGGGATGTATTTGCAATGACTTAGCTGCTATTTATGGATGTGTGGANTTTGGCATTCAATATATCGATCGGCAAGCAATGACAATTCACTCTACAAAATATCAACTGCAGAAGCAAATATTGTTCCCGTAAAAGATTCGACGTGGAACGTATACATACTCTGAAGTCAATAAAATAGCAGACGAAACTTATCCTCAATTACAGGCAGTCTCAGCATTGATCATTTCTACTATATTATAATGTATATCATAAACATTGTACNGGTGAGATAGTTACTAGTTCAGGACTGAGTATAAGCGTTGTGCTCTCNAACTGACCAAAATTCATAAAAAAGCAATACTTTGTTCGTATACAGCCATGTACATTGTACAGTTGAAGGATGAAGGCATTATGGTACATAGTTTTGAATCAAGAGTCCATCACAGTTTTTCAAGTTTNAAAGTGCGATCTCTTGCTCATAGTTTGCTGGCCGCTTCTTCTTCTGTCAACTTACTATCTTCGATGCCGTTCGCGGGTTCGTCCATGGTAAATGCCTAAGAAAACATCATATGAAAAATGTCTTAAAACTGTGATGATAACATCTCAGAACTTATCAGATGGTGANCTTCATCTAAATTTTATAATGAGATCGCATGGCCGTTTGCAGTCCTGGTGTACTTGCAAAACATTGCCCGTTAAGGTGGCGGTAACAAAGAAAGTATGTCGCGCCAAACAGTGGATTTAGCAAGCCTAAAATTTTAATGATGAGCACACAATTTGTGCGAAGAAATTCAGGGAAATTGGTGTGAGGTGTTAGAGTAGGCCTTGTAAATTAAAGAATTATTGCAGCATCGGGGCTGTATCTTTTTATAATCACACGATCGTATCAGGTATCACGCACAAACGCTGATGACGAACGTACCCCATTCACTCCTTTGCTGTCAACGTCGCCACCTTGTGATTCGTTCTTGCTTCGTAATAGGGCANTTCTCATCGAGGGCATCTTCCAAAACACAACTANTGGATTGACNAAGTTGCTTAGGAAAGTCACAAAAAGCGTGGCCTGAAATTAAAGAGAAATGTTGTATGAATCAGAGAAAATGAACATACCAGGCTTTAGTGGGGTTATCAAGTCAGACGCTGCTAGGGATGGTGTGAACGTGAGGTTCACGTTCGCGTTCTGTGTGTGAACCTCACAAATTNANATGTTCGCGTTCACAAACGAAAATTGGTAGGTTCTGCACTGTGAACCTTTTTCATATATAACAATTTTCACGTCATTATAACATCTTTGGTTGAAATTTATTGCATTTCAACTGCGGGCCACTCCCTGCATGGCGCTGGCAGCATAAAAATTCAACACTAAACGAGCATGCACCTTGACAATCGCAAAAACTTCACTTGCTTTGTTACAGAAGTTTGTTCGAAATATCCCGCTTTCCGTTTATAAATATTTAGTGACTATCTGCTGTGAGCTTGACCCGCAATCACAAAACATCAAGAGCGAAATACGCTACATGTAGGTAGTCAGCGAATGATGCTTAGTGCTTACTCAACCAATCAATGACATTCATATCGTTATCTAATGTAAAAAATCTAGCAACATTACCGAGTCAATCTCGATTTCATGTTTATTGTATCATAAAAGCCAAATCCGTGCGATTGGGGTGTTGGCTACTGCTGTATAGTTGTTAATGGGATAATATCGGTAAGAGATATAAAAACCCGTTTACGCTCTGCTTAATATCAACGCAGTCTGGCCTAGACCGCCAGGGCGTTTGTTTATATTCCCTTGCAAGTTCTCGTCGAAATTGTTGGCAAAGTGACGGAAGATATTGATTTTATGGGATTATTATATATATCATTTGATTGCAGCAGTTGATACATTTGGCGACATTTAAAAAGTCAGTATGTACCTCAGCATTGTGGTATTATGTGGTCCGAGTCGTCGCTAGGTATCGTGCAGCCTACACTGCACATTAACATAGGCTATAACTTCACTGAAATGTAGGGTTGGAATTAGCAATATGACGTCACGTGACGTCATGAGGTTCACGTTCACGTTCACAAAGAACCTTTAAAAAAGGTTCGCGTTCACACGAACCTGAACCTTTCAGAGGTTCACACCATCTCTATGGTTACCATACTTCCAGATCCGAAAAAGACGACACGGGGAATTTATACGTATGATTGTGATTCTAGGTGAGTCAACCTTCACGGCAGTTCGAGAAAAAAAAACACGTTTTTTTCACGTGGAGGTTGTGTCGGGTTGACCTTTGTNAGTGTTCGCTGTCTATTCGCCTAAAACTCAAAGCAAAAAAGACGACAGCATGCGAAGAATGAGAACATTTTGGCGTCCTCGGAGGACATTTNACTTTTCTTGAAAAAAGAAGAAGAGAAATCCTCCTAAAANACCTTTTATTTCTGNGGCGATGCGATGATAACTCTTCTACGAGGTGCCCGAAAACTAGTTGGAAAGTAGTCTTGTAACATCATTTAGTTATATGCTTTAAATCAAACTCTAATAATCGTAAACAAAGTTAATCGAACTTACGTGAAAGGCGTTGATCAGATACGGGTTACATTCCACAGTCGCAAAATCGGCAATCATCACCACGGCAACGGGAATCGTACAANCAATATAGATANCCAGTAAACAACGCGACAGCGCGATGGCGTTGCATTTGCCTGATTTGGCGGTCAGTTGCTTGCCAGACTCACTGAAATAAACATATCAACGTTAAGGTATCGTGTCATGGCTGGACTTCCCTTGATAGAATTCTGGCTGCTTGTAATCAGCTAATGGTACTTCCGCATAGTCATTTACGTCCGTCACCCATAACCACGCATGTTTTGACATTTGAGGATCCAGATGCCAAAACTGCCAAAAAAGTTTGAGATGCCAAAAATAAGAAATTTTGAAAAATTAGATTTTAGTAATGTTTTTCAAATAACAATGCCATCAGGAATTTAAAGGGCCAAGTTTCAAACGAAAAAAAAACGTGTGTGTAACGGACGGATTCTTAAACAGGGGTTCGTGAGTGACAGCCCATCCATTAGGGCTCCCAATAGATGAAATATGGTTTGATATGAAGACTTTTTCTTTTGGTTTATTGGCACTGATTTTGAGTGAATATCGCACACTTTGTGAATTCGGTTGAAAATATTGACCGATAGAAACCGTTGAACCTTTTCTTATTCTTATTGTTTGTTGTCACTGATTTTGAGAGTGGATATTGCGAGTTCAATGGTTTGGCTTGATAATATTGACCGAAATAAAATGTTTTATAGGACTAATATGAGCCTACAGCTATCTATTTATGACAATGCCAGAACTACCAAAAATAAAATATGAAAATTCCAAAAAACAACCACTTTTTTTGGCACATGCCAAAAATAAACATGCCTTTCCATAGCAGTGGATATAGTATGACGAAATGGAACTTGTAAATCGGTATGATTTGGTCATATAAGTGCGTCTGTCGACCCGTATTATACCAACTGAGTATTATTATCACCGTAAGACAATGGTTCCCCACCGGGGAGGGAATTCCCGCCATGGGGGGAATTTTGAAATTTTTAGGGGGAAATCTAGCTTTGGCGTTGTATCGGAAGATACACTGGGCTCACAAGGTCTATAGCTTTTATGGTATAGAACTGCTAAGTAGAAATTATTTCTTTACAATTTTACGTATCTTCGGTGGATGTTAAGCTGGGTGTATGTAAAAATGTCTTTCGTAGATATTACACCCCTGATAAAGTGAGGCTCTCGAGACGATCTCGTTGGGCTCGCGACAGCCTGTCGACCAAATTGCTATACTAAGCAGGAAAAAGTCAAGCCGAATTCAGCAGGCGCTGGTGAAATTGCTTAACCTTTTAAGCCAACATATTAGCTAACGTGAAAAACAAACCAAATTCATCGATGCAACAATAGGCCATAGCAACCGGACTTAGTCAGCGGCTACTCGACCGGTAAAAAAAAAAACAGGTCAAATTTAACTGTACTTTACCAAAGTGTAGTACGGTCCGCATTCGACATGAATCGGACATATCTTACTATGTTTGACCATTAATTGCTCAGTCAACAAGTGGTTAGGCGTTAAAAACCACCTTTTTAGTCACAGGCAACTTTTTCATATGGAGGGATGGGGGAATTTTAGCTCAAATATCGGCCAAGGGGGTCACGAGACGAAAAAGCTTGAGAACCACTGCCGTAAAAAATGCCTGGCTTCGAATAACGTACCTTGCGTTGACTTTTATATGAAGAACGACGTATATAGCTACGACTCCCAGCATTGCTGCCAATAGTAAAACCGTCATCAGAAGAACATATGCTTTTGTGAATGGAAATATCGGGATGGAGCATGTGTTTTCGCAGTAATCCACGTATTTCGCCGTGTCTGCAAAGAAAACATATTCCGCTGTCTTCGTTGCGTAAATTTTCAGACAGATGGCTGCAGTCCTCTGAACGGTGGCGTGCGGCACAAAACGAAAGACGGCATTTCCGAAGTGGATAAGTATATTATAAAACAGCAATACCCACCCATCCACCAAAGAAATTAGCTTAGAAAATGCTGCAACGTACAAGTGCGGAGCCCAGGCATTTTTACAATTGATGTACAGTATTCCGTCAAGACCAAATGATGTCGAAATCGAGATAGGGTCGCCGGGGCGAGTTCACTTTTGACCATGCAAATTTAACGTTTCGAACAGTAGCCGTTTCTGGGCTGATTATATCACACATATAAGCCGCGCATCTATCGAATTTCTGCATCCCCCTTTATAATTTACTCGTGATAACGAAAATGAAATAGTGAATACATGCTTTATCGTATCTGTCTTCGTGTACTTACTCTGGCAATCGATGCAGTTCCATCCTGCTAGTGGTGGTATAAACAGAGCAATCGGAAACAAAAAGACCGTTAGAACGATAAATATAATTTTTTCTTGGCCAATTTTCGCATTTCCAAGTCCATTAGATAGTTCGGTCAACCTAAAAAAAGGTCTGAGTATAGGAACTATATATAGTTCGACCGCGGTCTAAGANATGAGTTGAACTATTTCGATCGCCATGAACGCTGAGACATGAAATTAGAGGAAGTGTCAAATTATGACATTTATCATCTTCTGGAACNGGCGGTTAGGCGTAATGTACAATGTACTTTGCATAAATAAATGAATATGGTCGAGTAGNGAGTANAGGAAAATTTATGGGACGGCTTATAACAACCAAATAAGTATAGTTCTATATTTCTCGATAACAACACATTGAAACCCCTCAAGAAACAAGTACCGTAATTTTCCAAGTATAGTACGCNCCCATGTATAATACGCACCCCTAAAATGGCATATAAATTCTGGGGAAAAGCCTGTACCCATGTATAGTACGCACCCTTCATTTCAGTACATGAATAGTTCCGAGATGTCACTCTTGAACAATCATTACACAACGATCGCTATAATCATTATACAATTAGCGGGATTGTCTTTAAACGATAGTAGATAGCAGCCAAAACCTGCGAGGCGGGTGGCGCGATACATCTTAAGCACGAGGAGCCCTTTTACAGATGCGATTGCTAATCAATATACATATACAATTAACGGTATTGTCTCTAAACGATAGTAGATAGCAGCCAAAGCCTGCGAGGCCGGCGGCGAGTTAGTTTAGGCCAACGAAACGACATCTTGAGCATGATGCCTATTACGTAGATTCTGTGTTATTACAGTTCCTATGCTTGTATGTCAACGCGGGAATTGTGGTCAAAGTGCTTCCGTCAGCATTACGCAAGCAATGTGTTTTGTCATTGTATTCATGTCAGCAGCAACCACCACCAGACTATATATGTCAGGCGCCAGCAGCCGGGGTGGGCTAGTCGACAGATGACGGAGCATTCTTAGAATTGCTCGCTTTTATAGCGAGAGATTCNGAGTGGAAGTCGGAACACGAATGATCACTATTGATAAATATAATACAAGATCTTTAAAATTTGCTGTTGGTCGTTCAAAAGCTTCTCGCCNAATGCCTAATGCGGAATGTTTTCTGATGATACATAGATGCTTTCTAGGTTAGCCTANATTTATTTAAGGTTGCAAAACAAAGTTGTGAAAGCATTGATTTATTCAACTTTCGTGGACATAGACATTTTCACAACGTGATCGCGACAAAAAATCATGCACATTTGCACAATGCCAAACTTACAGATGCAATCCGAAATGCATGGTGGCGGTGATCTGAGGTGCCATCGACAACATCCATATTCCACACATCACAAGAATCCAGATGCCCGCGTGCGTATACATAAGGTGCATATCGAAACTGCTGAACCAGAGAAATTGTAGGCCGCCGAGAAGATCGAACACTGCACAGTACACACAAATGAAGCTGATTATTTTAAAGGCACCTATAGTTTTACAACGACAATGAACAGCACTACAGGCTATTATTTCATAATTTAGACGCGTTTATTAAAATCACAATAATATTACTCCCACAAAATCAGGTTAGCCTAATTGATCTTGAAATTGCGATGATGTTATAGTGCCAAATTGTTACTGATAGCTATTTGACATGGCGGATCAAGGACACCCCTAAAATCTGCTAGATAGAAGTGGGAGTAGTCTAAAAACTTCGCCAGCTGCGTGAGTAGTGCAGTAATCAGTTATCAAATATAGCAATCACCTGCAAGCAACCCGATGAAGTATGTCAGCGATTTTCTTTGCTTCGGCTTCCTGCATATCGCCACAAGAACCGCTATGTTGAGGAAGATGATAAGTGTGGCAACCACCGCCGACAGCGTGCTGTACGTGCCCCGCTCTTTGTAGTTCACCGACTGCAGCAGGGGAGCAGGTGGCTCTGCGTACACACCCCCGCCGATGCCGTAATTTTCCGGTTCCGCCTCGGGTTCAGCCTCCGGCTCCACGAAAGGATTCGAATATCCGGTGCACTGGTAGATTTTCCATTCTCGAATTAAGACTTCCGGTCCTCCTTGTGGTTCTCCTTCCGGTTCTCCTTCTGGTTCTCCTTCTGGTTCACCAAACGGATGTCCCGCGAGCGGGTCTTCCCCGAACGGATGGAGCACTCCGGGCGATTCTGGCTCGACTCCGGGTAATTCGCCTTCCGGCTCTGGCTCGGTTCCCGGTAACGATCCAAAAGGACCTCCCCATGGAACGGATTCGGCCAGGGGAGGTGCTGCAATAATGAAACATCCGTGACATGACGATGGGGTATCGAGACTTCGTGCCAAAGAGAGGTATAGTCAAAGTAGTCATCGTTGGTACTCAAGTCGTTTTCCGCACAATAAAAGTTGAAGTATGGATTTTCAGGTAAGTAAATATGTAAGTATAATACTATATCCATCGGCCTATAGTTTTGCCTAAAAGAATAGAGACTATGAAGTAGGAATGATGTGAAAGTGAGGTTCCCGTTCGCGTTCTGTGTGTGAACCTCATGAATTTAGAGGTTCACGTTCACAAACGAACCTTGGTAGGGTCTGCACTGTGAAACCTTTTCATATATTACAATTTATTTTCAAGTCATTATAACATCTTTGGTTGAAATTTACTTCGGGTCACTCTATGCATGGCGCTGGCAGCATAAAAAAATCAAAATTGAACGAGCATGAATCTTGATAATCTCATAAATTTTACTTGCTTTGTTACAAAAGTTTACTCAAAATATCCAGCTTTCGTTTGTGAATATTTAGTGACTCTCTGCTGTNAGCTTGACCCGCAATCACACAACATCGAGAGCGAAATACCCTACCTGCATANGTAGTCAGCGAATGATGCTTATTCGACCAATCAACGAAATTGATATCGTTGTCTGATGTAAAAAATCTAGCAAGTGTACTGGGTCCATCTAAATTTCATATGTTTATTGTATCATAAAAACAAAATCCGTGGGATTGGGGTGTTGGCTACTTCTGTGTAACTTGTTAATNGGGTGATATCGGTAGCAAGTATGGAAACCCGTTTTACACTCAACTCAATATCAATGTAGCAATTCTCAGACGCCGAATACATTATTCGGCCAGGCCTAGTCCGTTGAGGCGTAAGCTTATATTCCCTTGGAAGTCGTTGTCGAAATTGTTGGCAAAGCGACGGAAGATATTGATATTTTGGGATTGTTATATCATTTGATTGTCCCAGTTGACACATTTTAGAAAGTCAGTATGTACTTCAGCATTGCGACATATTATGCTGCCCGAGTCGTCGCTAGGTATCGTGTACAATGTACATTAAGGCCTATATCACTTCACTGAAATGACGGTTTAGAATTAGCAATAAGACGTCACGTCACGTGACGTCATGAGGTTTACGTTCGCGTTCACACAGAACCTTTCCAAAAGGTTCGCGTTTACACGACCCTGAAGCTTTCAGAGGTGCACACC
>ATSW01004711.1:0-10011 GCA_000444245.1 Botryllus schlosseri
AAAATTAATACTCGATTCAGATTCGAGTACTCGAATCATTGTGCCCAGCCCTAGTTACGAACACTCATTAACGAATACCAGTTATTTGTAAAATGCCATTGGTAAGAACGGCTATAGTTTTTGTAAAGAAGTATGGAATTTTGTGTCTCCTTGAACAAACTTCGAAGTCGAAATACTTTCAATACTTCATAGTAGAAAGTTGTGTGTTTAATATGCATATGGCTTGATTAGTATGATTTTTGTGGTCAAGTAATCTCTAGCAGCCGGCAGCTTGGCCTCTAGCTCTCTCTGGGACCAGTAAAATGCCCAAATGTTACCTCTCGTAGTAGAACGTTTGATCATCGTAAAGAACAACTATACAGCGCATAGTAAAAATACATACATTTAGAACCGCGGGCGGGCAACATACGGCCCGCGAAGGGATTTTAAGCGGCCCGCAGAGAGTTTCCAGTCTTACATGATAATGTGACCCGCGACNTNAGAAAGGTGGCCATGCAACAACTTGGTCTGTTTGGGTCTACATACATTCACGAGCAAACATTTTAGACCCTGAAAATGAACAGACAAAGATGCGTCCCAATGTAACTGTTGCTCACGTGTAGTCTTTTCCAAGTGTTTCTACGTCCGACACGCAACCGCAGTTAAAAGAACTTGTCGAAATCTTTGATCGACCACATATCTCATTGACTTCAACCGCTTGAAGTATATTACGTTAACAAATTCATTAAATACTGTTTTGAGCCTCATGCTTTCGACTTAAAATTCACATTATATACGATTTATTCCTTATGATAGGGTGATAAATACGCGAATAATATATCGATTTAGGTATCCGGCCCGCCAAGTAGGCCTACCTACTTTTTCTATATACCCAGCCCGCCGACTGGAGAAGTTTCCCGCCCCTCATTTAAAATATACACACGTCACAAAAATTCAGAGTTTCAGGGGTTTTCTATTATATATTTGAATACGTTTCGGATTGGAATGCTGGAAGGCCCCAACTGTTTCTGGAATCCATTTCAAATTCACCACTACTCCCATAATTTCTCAGCACTGTTGTCTGTTGTGACCTTGGGTGTAGTTGTATTGCAAATATTTGTCACGACGCACATGGCCTGCTTTCATGTGCTCGTTTTTTTCCGAATTACATTGATACATATATAATAGGGATATACTGGGTATGTGTGGTATCTTTTATAATGGACAATATTGTGGTATATATCTATTCTAATAAACATTTCCAAACGTTAGCACTAATGCCAATGTCTATAGAGACCCCGGCGTCTGTCTCGCGTCTGCGCGTTTATGTCAAATACGCTTTCTTTAACGTCACAATACTCGAATGGATTATACCAAATGTCAGGATGTATTGACTGAGACAACTTGACCGACTGGCGTTTTGAATGGGGTGCCGAAATTCGTGTTGAATCAGGTTGACCGAGGGAGGGAACAATTGGATACATCGTTTTGAACATGAAAGGTTGGGCGAAAAACATTACTCGAAGTCAATAGATCAGTTTGAAGACTGGCCGTTTTGCAGTCATTAAGCTCTACGATCGTAAGGCCGCTTCTCCGAATACTATAGTATATTAAAGTATCCCCTATAGGCGTCTTCCCTTCCAATTCCAATACTACTATCTGCTATTGTCGATGGCCAATATAATTCTGAAGGTTTTCAAGTGGATAGTAGTTTATTTTAAATCGATTTCAGTCATTGCATGAGCACAATTTCACCAGATTCGCTAAAAATGTACACCGGCAGATTAAATCATATCCTATACATGGTACGCGTACATATGAGCATGCGACAATTGAGTATATGGGTTAAACGTAGGGTTACGGTTCCATTAGGACCAGAGTTGGATTTGGCGTTCCAGTTTTAGGTATTTGGGTGTTACAAAACCATACGCTTTAATTGTCGCTGCTCATATATCGCTTATCATTGCGTCGTATTATTAAATTTCGAGAAACCTTATATCTATATCTAATCTCGCCGTTCTTGCTAACGGCACCGCATGCTACTGATTGCTAGCGCCGTATTACGCAATCAATTCGGTCTATCAGCGTCATGATGGTGATTAATTGGACCTCCACCGTAAAATGATACACGGAACAAACCGTTGGGCAGATATTTGTATATCGGCTACATCCAACGGTTTGTTTTCTTAATCGGAGATGTACTTTAAGCAATCTGTTGTCCACACAATCCGCTGTGAGTATAATTCAACGGTTTACGAATCGGGGACGTGACCTTTCTTTGTAGTGGTTTCCCTTTCACTTGCGGTCTCGAAGTTACATGAAGAATATGTGTGGTAACGTAGGAAACTTGGTTTTTTAGGGACAATGGATTTTATGCTATCTTCCCGGAGAACATTTGACTTCGGATTTTTGCCGACGAAACGCCGTAATTTCAAAGTCTCCGATTATTAGCAAATATTATCTTTTGCCGCGTGAAGAACAATGGGGAGGAAGTCCATCGTTAAAAAGGATCGGAAGCGTCAAAGATCGATAGAGTCCTTTTTAAATGTAGAAAACGGTTATCCACACAAGGCATAAAAGACTTGAGATTTATATTCTGCGTAATGACACGAAATAAAACAATAAGTCACTTGTGGGATGGTTTTCCACAGCTGTAGGCCTACATGAGCACGAGCATGACAAGGTGAGTACCCACATCAATCCATAGTCAAACTTATCGGATGTATGATATGATTTTAAGACACAATTCCAATGTGATGTGGTTACAGGCACTACTGACTAATATAACGACCATTCGTTTGCACAGAGATAGTCAAGCAAAATTGTGAAGAGAAGTAGTGATTTCGAACACATTTCAAAACTTCTTCGAGTAGAAGTAAAACATGAAGATGTGAAATATACTAAAATGAATAATCACACTGCGCATTGGAATCGGGTGAATCGGAGACAGCATGATCGGCTCAAGCACATTTTCTTATAAATCATTTATAAAATGCATTAAAATTAGGCGGAATTCGCAGAAATAATTTAATATCAATTCATAGCGTGTGAGTAGCAAAGCTATGCACGTAGGGTGGGCCCACGTAGAATTGAGATATTCAGTTTAGTTTAGTTTATTTACAATTTCATCAGATCAATACAACACAAGATTGCGATACAATGAAAAGAAAGGAAGGTGTCGAAACGACTTGGAGTATATTCTTTGAAATCAGACACCCACATGGGCCTATAGAAGGCGATATAAACTGACTTGTATTCTTGATGTTCACGATGTTCTTTCCATACGGGACGGATTTATGAAATCTTACTGTACGGGGATCTATTTTGTGACGCGCCGATTCCGCAACTTTACGCAATCGTTCAAAGTCGATGGATTCGCAGAATACTGGAATTGAATCAAAACCTCAGCACCAAATAGTATATGGAACACTGTATAGTAGAATCCATTCAACATGAACATCGCCACACAGTCTTGCTCAGAGGTCTCAAACACGCGGCCCGCGGGCCGCATGCGGCCCGCGAGAGCATTTTGTGCGGCCCGCGACGGCATTTTGGAATTTCAAGTATTCAACAATATATTCAAGTGCCATATATTTTTTTTGATATAAGAGCTTAAAGTTCAATCTGAAACTATTATAAAAATCAGTGGGATCTCAACAAACTTCACTATCACATCACTTTTAGAAGCTACCATGAGGTAGAAGATCAGCTATTACGTCACATTTCTAGGTCATGACGATAGAACATGACCCGTTGATGATTCGTGACTTCAAATTGTGATTTGGTTGGNGCGACCTTCTCGTAAAATTACTCGGTTTTGGATAGACTCGGTTTTGGATAGACTGAGGGATTAAATAAAAATGACTCGAGTTGAGTCGGATCAAACGTTAAAATCAGACAAGGACTTGGGAATCGAAACGGTAACTTGTTAATCCTACGGGCGCAACAATCTNTGAAACTGTCATNGAGGATAGTAATATATCAAAAGGTCCGTANCTTGCGCTGCTTA
This sequence comes from Botryllus schlosseri, assembly GCA_000444245.1. Classification (NCBI taxonomy): domain Eukaryota; kingdom Metazoa; phylum Chordata; class Ascidiacea; order Stolidobranchia; family Styelidae; genus Botryllus; species Botryllus schlosseri. The sequence continues at coordinate 3,989 of ATSW01004711.1, forward strand.
GGGTATATAACTATCTAATCAGGTCAGTATGGCAACCATTGGCATTCTATGACGCCCGTGACGTATAGTTGGTTACATGCTGGGTGTTGTTTGTTCTCTTGTCCATGTTATTGTCGTAGGCGAGTAGGTTAGGTAGCACTACGCTCTACAGNTGTAACACCAATGAATTATTCGCCGATTGGACATTTCTATTCCAGGGGTTCTTGACCAGGGTCCGTAGACCCCATCGGGGTACGAAGCACCACATCAGGGTGTCCGAGATGCATTGTNGAATGAGGCCTATATGCTGTGGAATATTTTCTTGGCCAATTTATTCAACTGGGAAATAGTCTTGTCTGAATNGGCTTTCTGATTTTAATATATANGTGCCATCCGAAATTGTGTTGAAAATGGACAGGCGCTACGAGAAATCTCATTGGAAGCACAAGGGGTACAATCGCTAAAAAGGCTAAGAACAAATGCTATTACTGTNCCTCAATAATTATTATATTCAAGTTGTTATTGATATGTTCCAATAATAATCGAAGGCAAAATCTAACGCTGATTTAATTTGACTTTGGCAATGACAATAACAATAGCCTACATTTATCACGACTTTATCAAAACCAGGATTAGGCTACACCGCTCAAATGCTCTGATATCAGATCAATCTTCAGTATATTTTAAAATATATACATGAAATTGTGGCACGTCAAAGGTACACTAGCTGCACTATTATAACCCGACAGTTTTACAATGTCATGATGCATCGTCTCGTATTATATCTATAACTTATTAGTTAGAAAAAATATGCCCGGCACAAAAAATTATTCAAATATTGGAAAATGTGATTTTATTTCGTGTCAAGCGTGAATAATGCATTAGTAAATCACATTTTCACGATGTCTGTGGAATGCATGTGTGCAAGGACCCGTCAAATAAGGCCTAGTTNGAACCTATNCATTGAATATCCCGATTATTGATGCTGCGGCCCGCGGCGTCATCAAAAACTAGGAAATGGCCCGCGAGCACATTTGAGTTTGAGACCTCTGGTCTTGCTGGAGGTAAATCGTCAACAGGTTTTTCGCTACACATTTACGAAAAGCTTAAGTAGTTCATAATGCCATAAAAATGGTCCTTTATTGCGGTTGCGTGTCAGTTATAACGCTGTTTGCGTATGCGCAATCCCGTACACTGTTTGACGAAAATCTCGTTATCCAGGCTACGGCGTTACGAAGACTCGAAGCTGAAGGTAAACAGAAGTTGTTGAGTACACGGAACGTGAAAAGGGTGATCTACTTGAGGCCAGTGAAGTGACTTTTCTTGGTACTTCGCGCGTCGATGTCAACAAGTTATGAGTATGAAAGTTCGTTTTGCGCTTATAATAATCTGCGCAGTAAATTTCATTGTTAGCATTCGTGCCGAATTCACTAATACGCGAAGCGAACACAGCAATGTGATAAAGATTAGCATACGAGAATGTACAGACCACTGATTTTCGGTAATAATTCACTAGGTTATTCTGATTCCGTGAAGATTTAGTGAAACCAAATCTGCGACAAAAAAACTGAGGTATTTATGATTATGGCAATCTGGTGGTAAAAGCAAGGTATACGTGCTTTGAATGTGGTCGGAACTTTAATTAACTGAATCGCCACCGACGCATTCAACCCAGAAATACACGAAAGGCGACTCCATTAGTAGGCACGCTTCCAAAAATTTGAGATCAAGTGGGATTACCTCATGTCGTATAAACCAAAGATGCATCCGATTTGTAATCTATCGTGAGTTGGATTTGCGATTGGGTTACAGATTTCCAGCCCACGACCGCGTTGAATTTGGCAACGTCGTGATAGCGAATTATGTACAACCCAGCTAAACTGAGCTAGGGATATAAGTCAGTTTTCTTCTTACTTGTGAACCAGTCACTGTTGATGACTACGTGTACGCACTACGCATGTAATTCCATTCACTAAAAGCAGCACACCACAGCAGAACGGCATGAACGCCGCAACAAAGCGGCATCGTTGACGTTGGCATGAACAAATCCCTTGAACACGCTTATACGGTTCGATGAACTAGACATAAACACTAAACAGCCACTTAGTCCGCAAATAGCTTGCGCAACCTTCCGCAGATTTAGCTGTCATACACAACGCATTTGATATCTCTTAACTAACTCAACTTTTCGAGCTGTAGTAAACAACCTCACTGTACGTAGCAACGAGTGAGCCTACGATGGCGAAGTTGCCCACAGTACGCGAGTGCAAACACCTTAGTGCCCTTCGCAAATAGAGCCACTTACCTTCATGTTCCATTGAAATCTTGCCACACGATTCATCAAATACTACATCTAATGAGTCCATATCGTCGTAAATATGCTCCCTACCTTGTTCAATACCACGGTAAACGCATTTCAAACATAAAAAACGCGCTTTCTGAAAGACCAAATGCTTATGTAAACAGACGAAAATCTCGGTATTTAGGAATCAAACCCAGGGTTTCATTGTCGCCAGCATACAAATAACGTGCCCGCGTTAGCTATCTCAATCAAAAGATGTGTGTGGCCAGCATTTGGCGTGATCTTCACACGAGGGATTTTGTTTTTTCGCCCACTTTCGATCATGCCAATGACGAAAGGAGTGCCAGCAAATTGTTCTCGAATGGTGATTTTTTGACCCGCACAAGGGTGCTACAGTCAGATTCAAGAGGCTGTGTCACCGCAAAACCATTCGTATCACGTAGGTTTCGTGCTAGCGTTAAACGTAGGCATACGATACATCGGTTCTTTGGTAGAAACAGAAGTGTACAGCTTGATTCTATAAGGCGACAAGCGCTGTACTCCATTGGGCCAAGTGTTTCCCATTCAAACCTCGGCTAGGCGTAAGCTACTTTTAATAGGCCCTACGCTTGGCCAGTGGGCAGTTGGCAATCACATACGGTTACTGACGTAAAGGACTTGACCGTTTGCGATAATCTTACGTTTCGCTACCGCACGTTTTGGCATATACGAGGTCGATATATTTTCAAGTGGTAATCGTATGATGATAACGTCTGCATGGGTTTGATATTGTTGGGCCGGACACAATGATTCGAGTACTGGAATATGAATCGAGAAATAATTCTAATAATTCGAATTGATTAGTGAGATATGATTTTTTCAAGTACTGAAATTATACGCTTCTAGCCATTTATCAACGAAAATGAGAGTTTCGCTACGTTTTTCCTCTGCGGAATCTTTGAAACCTAAACTGGTCGTATCTAGGGTTGCATTAAAAACAAATGGTTGTTTAATACGCTCTGTTTAACCGTCTCCCGCCGGCGTGGGTATTTTTACCCATTGCCGTTGGAGGGAAGCGTACTGTATTAGAACCACTATATATCCCGTTCTAATCGTGCTAGGTCGCTGCTGTTCATNTCTGCGGATAGATATTGTTTGTGNAAGTTCANTGATACCATATNATTTGATATANATTATATCTAAGACGNCGAAATCGGATATCAAATACCGTAGATAAATATGTTGCAAAATNCACTGTCTCGGCAACACGCGCGTCATTGACCACTCTCAGATAACGTACTGTATGTTTTGTTCTAGCAGTCTTAGAGCATAGTTGTTTCTTTCTGTGAAAAGCTAGTGTCCATACAAGTTCACACATATCTTCGTATCTGATATTAGTTACATATAAGGTGTTATAAATCTATGTGATAGGCCGCGTGACAAAGATATCCGCCGACCGCATCATTTCGCGGAAACGCGCGTTCCCGATACCCATCATATACCCTGTCGTATACTTGGTTTTATTCGTCATAGCCAGTTGTTGTAGTTTGTTTCTATGAATAGTGCTTGTCAGCTTCTGATTTTCTTGCTAAAACAACTATACTAGTTATGTCTGCATCGCTCAAGGTTGCATTTGAAAACCGGGAAGAGAATTCTCGCAGCCTACCGTACCAGCTTCAAGAAGATGGATGAATACTGGTCACAAAACGGGATATGTGTCGAGTTCTAATAGTGATATACCTTCATAGATTGTGTCTGTGAATAGTTGCTGCCTATACGATTCTAAATAATGGCTAATAGTCAAGTATAATTCGGAATAAATACAATATTACTCAGCGCATATACCTACGCAAAAGTGTTCATCTGGATATACAAAGAGCTGTCGTATAACGATATATATCTTTCGTTGTAGTAATGAAAGACATTTACGGATTGTCTCTTTCAATAGAACTAGCCAATCTCCACCTTCAAGGCCAAAATAAACAACATTAGTTATGCCTATGTCACCCCAAGGCCGCTTCTAAAAATCGTGAAGAGAATTCCTGCAGACTACCACACTAGTGTCAAACGCAGGGACGAATATCTGTAACATAGTGTGTTATATCCTGAATTTTATCGGTAGTAGACATTCTTAGATTGTTTCTGTGGACAGTACATGCCCATAAGATTATATCTACATCAGACTAACAGCTAATAGTGATGTATATATCGCAACAAGACCAATTCTACACGCTGTGTATTCCCCGCAAACGTGTGTATCATGTCTGTATGAAGTGCTACCAACTAACGTCATAAACCTTACGTAGTAGTAAGATATGCGTTTGTGGTTTGTCCTTATGGTTAGGTCTTGACAATCTCCGTTTATCAATACTAAAGTGACCCATTTACGTGCTCTATAAGCTTTGTAAATGCCCGGGAAGGCTACGCTACCTAATAAATACACGCGCGTCACTCACTCGCTCGCCGATGACTCATTCACTCTGCGGCCTGGCGCGTGTTTATTGTGCAAACCGTCAGTATTGTATCTATTGGATAACGGCGATATTAGGGCGTATTAGATCGACTGAGCCATCTCCATAATCATGATTTCCTCGCCGATATGATTCACAAGAAGCCTATGTCACCAGATATCCATGTTAAGGTTTATAAAGAGTACAGTAAATGTAATACGTTTCTCATCAACGAATTCTCGGCTTGCTCTTGATATAAGTGGCCAGACACAGTGCTCGAATTGATTTGAGTGGCGCAATCGGATGCGCGTTGAAGTTCTGCATCGAACGACACCTTGTTTGACGTGTTCCAATCCCATTAAGGTACAGTTTTTCGACTTTGAAAATTGAAGTAAAATTTTTCGAAAATTGCAGCCGGCGCCAATCGGTTAAAACATGTTTTAAACAGTGTTTTAAGCAAAAGCCTTTTAAAGTTGTATAGGCTAATTATACCATAGTTGTGTAAATACTTTCCAAAAAAGACATATTGTATGAGCCTACGGACGATTACCGCCAGATATAGCCGACGTATAAACGATATGGTAGTAGATATAGATAATAATAGATCATTGGTACGGAAGGATTGTTCTGATGATTATGACCACCGACCGTAAAAATGTTGCATGACGATGTCCGTATATGAGAGGGGTTGGGTTTGGAAGCACATGTAGCGAAAGGAGCTATATTTACCCTATATTTTCAATAGTCAATATCAATCCACTATGACGTCACAGTTGATATTCGTGGCATTCTTTGCTTTAAAATAATGTTTTAAACATGTTTGTTTTAAGTTGAATTTTGTTTCAAATGTAACCCTAGTGGTATCGCAGCATATGAAACATGTAATACAAAGCTACACACGTTAGTGGAAATGACGTATCTGTGAAATCGTGATCAACAGACAGCATTGTCACAAAGTGTAAAGTGTAGTGACAGAGTCATTGTCGCAAAATTACCAAATTATATTTAAGGAAAGGAAATGCCGTAGTTTATTTTTGCCCTTGATGTTTTTGAGGCATGTACACCGACTCATGATAAACATANACACGTTCTGTGTATATGCATACCATGAGTGCATGATGAGCATATGCCGCTGGACAGTGGACAAGGAAGGTACAGAGATAGCCTTATACGGCTTTCTAAGTCTTGCACCACCCCTCCATGCTATATCCCAGTTATGCATTAGCGCCAATCGGGGAAGACATGGATACCAGTGTTAATAATCAGGTCGTTGGTCTGACCCGGCAGGGGATCGAACCCACGACCTACCGTTC
>ATSW01004713.1:0-13760 GCA_000444245.1 Botryllus schlosseri
TACCTGTTCATACTGTACTGTCATTGAAGTGATTTGAAAAGAGATGGCCACCTTCAAGTATTGGGATGCTACAATAGCAAATAGACATAGTGCAGTATCTGGTCCGGAAGAAGAATTGCATTGGCTTAAGAGACATTTCCGATATGCATCATATTGATACTTCTGTTCACATTTGGCAGCTACGAAGGTTAACGATTTTTTTTTTTCAATAAGATGAATTAATAAAATACCGGTATCTCAAAAAATAGAGCCAATTCAAAGACTCAGCAGCCCCAAAATACCTAGAAACCATTTAAATATATTTGGCAAGTGTAATATCTGTTGACAGCTACCTTGACACCAAAGATAAGCTAGAGTGCAAAGTAACACTCGCGTAAATATTTCATCTGCAATTTAAATACAGTGGCTTTCTAGGTGAAAATGGATGCTGCCAAACTTTTTCAAGATGTTATCTCCAATTTGAGACTACATCATATTTAGAGCGCAGTGCCCCTGTAGCAACACTGTTTCAAACACACATTTATGTTATTATAACATTTATATGCTACAAACCTATAACTGCCACTGCACACAATTATTGCATTCATTTTACTTCATACATATTTTGTGTACAGAGTCACGGTCAAAGTCTAATAATGAAACTGCATCAGATCAATTCTAAAAAATGTTAAAACATCAATCAATTGCCAAGAAACAAAAACCCGATAGAAATTTCTTGCCAAACTCAGATGAAAAATTTTCTGTCGTTAATACTATGGTATCTGTATGAAATATCTATACATTCTATTTGCAATAGGGTGAAGTGGGGACGGTAAACAACTACATCTGTGTGGAGTTACAACACCTACTTGTACTTGAGTACCAACGCTGAACACCTCTGCATATTGTGTGGCCATAGAATCCGTATTGAATAATCTTGTCAAGAAAACCCAACTGCAANACNGAGCTGAGACATGCTTCCGCACTAGAATATCAATAGTTACATATCTCTGAAATAGAAAAATGTAAAAATTGACTTGCAAGTAAAGGAAGGGTAACATATAGAGACAACATCACTCATTTAAAGCAGATGGACGAATGATAGTCCATTAACATTGCAACAATGCTCAAAGGCAAAATACGGAACGACTCAACATAAAACAGAGCGACCCCACAATGACATATCAAATTTAATCAAAAAGCACTTTGAATTTTCATCACAACCGAAACTTATTCCATGCTCAAGAATGCATGTTTTAACAGTATTCAGACCTGTTCAGCCCGCGTTAAAATATCTCAAGTCCTCCTAAGAGTGGTGCGGCCTTCAGTTGAAGAACCAGAGATGTACTCCTACACCTTGACCATTGCAGATCCACAGAGTTCAAAAGATCGACGTGCCTCTTCTTTGATGCTGTGCCATTTTTTGTTCAATAAATTGTACTTNTCGATACAANCAGNGTCGCCAAGTCNATCCACTACAATTATCCAATTGCCAATGAGATAAGCCGTATTGAAACTATGNCAAAGATTCGTAGATGACAANGAAGTCCACTGTGCTGAAGTAACATCGTAACATTCCACGNNATTGATCATCTCATTTCCACTCCANCCACCGNTCACATATATCATTTGATCGACTGCAACAGNACCACAGCCAAANACAGGATATCTCATGGGTTCNAGATCTACCCACTCTGNAGAGGATGGATTGAATCTGCAGAATGAAGAAACTNGAACACGATCCCGAAACCCTCCGATACAATAAACAGAATCATNCAATGACACAAGACTTGCATGACAAATTGGTGTAGGTTTGTTTGGCAGTTGNAACCATNGATTNACNGAAGGGTCNTATCTTTCCACATCAGTAGNTTCAATGCGATATTCTCCTATTTCACTTCCNCCAATGACAAATATTGACCCGCACAATGACACTGAGCAAGGATCCGTCCCGTGTTCACAAATCATGTCTTCCATATTTTGCCATTTTGAATTTTTTCTTCGAACGTTGAGTCGGTAAACGGATTTACCCTTGCATAAAATGTAAACATGTAAGTCGAGGTAAATTGCTGTGAAAAAATTAAAACGCCTAAACCCAGCATTGTGGAACTTGGTTATTTTCTCCGAAATTGGATCAAAGGACCGAATACAATCTGCTTCCTCATCAAAAAGAATTATTAATTCGGTTGTTTTTACCAGTTCAACCGATGCTTCCTGAAGATGTCCGCTGATCAACTTGTTCAACTTAGAATCATTCCTGATAGTGGGGTTATTTTCTAGAAGATGTTGCAAAAATGTTGGGGAGATTTCATCNAAGTCAACGAATTCAAGACATTCATACAAATATTCCTTCTTCTTTTCACANNTCTCGGNCCATTTGAGAGATAATTCTAGTTTTTCTTCCTCCCATAACTTTGCTTTCGTCGACTTCAAAACACTGATGAGGTCATTTTTTTCAACGCTGACAAATCCGNCTTGGTTTGCGATTTCCATAATATTTTCTTGTAAAAATATNCTGCATTCTGAAGAAACAACATCCAGTCCATAAATATCACCAACATTTCTTGTTGAGAAGAAATTNTNGANGGTAACTGTNTTANCCAAAATATCGGATATTGTATNCTTTATACCTTCCAACTGCATCATGATTGCGACGTGAAGNAGNTCAATCATTTTTCCATCCGGAAATTCAATNTNACTGGAATATATAGAATCGATGCAGATTTTGACACATTCGGAATCGACATCTTTAAAAANGACTCTACTCTCTCGACTCTCTTTGGTGTCATGTTTCAACATGGCTCNGAAATAATCAGAACCNGCCGACAATATATTTTTGTGGGCGTAGTAGACGTCGTTTCCAACTTCAATAGCAAAATCACAATGGTCCTTATCTTCCTTCATTCGATTTAATTCCACCATCATCTTCACAGCATGTTGCTCCACATTCTGACAAAGGATCATGATAACCAATCACCTTTAAGGGCTATTTAAGAGAATTGTACTGTCTTGAAAGCAAATTTGATTTATATCACCAGATATTGAAAAATGAGGAGTGGAGTGGTAACCAACTACATTTATATTGATTGATAATTTCTCAAAAAGTGCAGGCAGGTGCAGTACTGCTACAGTGCTACATATCATGCATAAACCAGAGAGAGCAAAATTAGAAAACATATGTCCGAATAGAGGCAATACAATAGGGGAGAGGAGGCCAAGATGAGACCCTTTTCTGTTATTTCAATGCCACTCAAAGAGTAATGCCTTCTGAGGATTAATTTTGGTACCCAATGGAAAGCCCCGAAATTCTACTTGACGAACTGTAAATAGCAGAAAGTAAGTAAGTAGATCACAAAATATTACGAATTAGAAGTAGAAAAAATCAGATATACTTGAGTAAGTACCAGAAGTAGAGGAAACCTACTTGAGTACTTCGAAAAAGTAGAAGTACTTCGTTACTGACTACCTCTGGTGATACCTGGGTGAATTCCGGGTACGTTTTGTCTTATATAGCATGGGAGTAGCGATGATTCTCCAAGTTAAAGTAATAAAAAATAATAATAAAAAAATCAAGAATTGTGTGAACACAAGACACCGATTCCATACCGTAGAGTGGTGATACAGCTGATACATCTGTGATACAGCTGATACAGCTGATACAGCTGATACAGAGCTGATACAGCTTTATATCCACAAGGCCCTGTTTATGACTATGGCTTGAGTTATACTAAATAACATACTGGATTTCTTGGCCCTCAAAAATCCTTTCTCAAATATCTCAACTTACCTCCGCGGTGAAGGTAAGAAGAGTGACCAAGCAATTCTTGCTCATTACACCACCAATTAATTACAAATTATGAATCAACTAGCAACATCATGAATAAAATATAATAATCATGGAATCATTCACTTTTAAAAAGAATTCGGACATCATACACGAATTAAAATGACATCGAAAACCAATTATCTATGGGATCCAGCAACAATATGAGTTTCGCTATTATTTTGTCTTGTAATGTCAGATCTGGTATTCTACTAGATCAGGGGTTCTCAACTTCCCTTGTATAACCGGCCGCATTTTAGCAGCAAAAGACGCTGCGGGCCGCAGAACAATATTACCTTGTATTCATCCCTACTATTCATTTTAGACTATTGTAGCCTATTTACCAGTCGTATACGGGCATTTAATACAGTTTATGCATTATAAAGCATTAATGGACAGCGTTCGTAAGTTTGCAGCTGCTGCTTGTGAGAATATGTATCCTCTAGCAGTGCATGTAAATCCCTTCATGGAGCGTGCATTACATTCGTTGCCAAGTCGGTATATGCAATTTCAAATCCTTCCACCAGAGAGCCGAACTCTCTGTTCCAACGCGTGGGCGAGCAAGTATAAAATTACGATAACTTTTGCGTTACGCGTTACCGACAAGATAGCGTCCTAATGGTGAAGCGTCCGGCTTCTTGATCAGTAGGTCGTGGGTTCGATCCCCGGCCAGGTCAGACCAAAGACCTGATTAGTAACACTGGTATCCATGACTTCCCTGCTTGGCGCTCATGCATTACTGGGATAGCATGTAGGGGTGGTGCATGACTTAGACTTATATCTGCACTTCCTTGTCCGGCGGCATATGCACATCATGCACTCATGGTATACATATGCATATTGCATAGATCGTGTGTATCTGTATCATGAGTTGGTGTATATGCCGCAAAAACATCAAGGACAAAAATACACTACGTCCCTTCCTTTCCAGAGGCCATTATCACATTGAGCTCTGAGTGATATGAGAATAAGTCAGGTGTTTGGGGCCATTTCTGAGCAAACCAGTCAACCCTTCTCAATTCAGTCCATGCCTGGGGCCCTGCAGGAATAGTTACAGAAGTCAGCTTTGCCAAGTTGATATTTTTCGTTGGCCCCCTCCCCACATTTGCCCAGTAAGCATGTCCTATGCATATATGTCCACTCTAATAAAATTCAACCAGATAATTAGTTATGCAATGTCGGTGGATTCGTCCAAGGCTGGGTTAAAGTAGTCTACACGGCAACGTGTTTTAGAACATGCGATAAAAGATTGACTGATATTGATGTTACTCGTCTGGTCATGATTTAATCAGACGACTACGACTGTATCTTCGAAATTTGTCGGGTGATGTTGTCCTTGCTGCTAAGTTCCAGAAACAGCAATATTCGCAAAGTATGTTACGGTTTTATTGTACTCACACCTTCTAAAACAGATTTCTTGGGTTTAGCGATATTCGAAGCAATTTCAAACGATGCGTCTGTAACGTCGTCGGCAATCTCAACAACCGTTAGCAGTGAGTCAAACACTCTTCAAAAGTGTAGGCCTACTACGTAGCAGGATTCTCTTGAACCAGAGTCCAGCCGAATAATGATTCAAAGCAATAACAATCTGAAGTCGAGCATATATCAAGAAAAGAGAACGCATTAAAGCAGTGGTTCTCAAACTTTTTTTTAGACACGCCACCCCCCCCCCTTTAGATAGGGAAAATTTCCGTGCCCCCTTATCGTCATACAACAAAATGTAACCAGAATGCTAGCAGTACAAACGGCTAATTTGATGACATGGACAGGTATGGACGTTGATCAGAGAATTCTCAAATATGAAATTCGGACTATACACAGAGAAATAACTATGAATTGGGGATAATTTGCGTGCAGCGTGCACCGCGAAATTTTTTTCAGTTATTTGCAGCTTCGCACCTCTTTCAGATGCATTCACGCCCCCCAGTTTGAAAACCACTGCCTTCAAGAATCAGTAGTCAAGCGAAAAAGAGACGGTGCGGTACAAAATTAATTTGTAACAATTCCGTGTCATTTGTAATTGCGTTTATAATGAAAGATGTCGCGGGCGGCGGGTTGAGAACCCCTGTACTAGATAACTAATCTAGGCTATTATGTGTGCCTTGAACAGTAAATTTAATCTTACCTCCACACCTCAATTATTGTGTAAAATTGAATAAAAAATTTCTGTCCATTACTTTTCAGAGGTAAGTGCATGATTACACTGCTAATATTACACTCTACCAGCTCCAACAATAGCTCCAATAATGTTGTTTTATAATATGAAGTACTATGATAGGTATGCCATTGTTACAAACATGAATTCACATAACTGACACAGACTATGAAAATATAGTTTTTGGCATTTTTCTGCCCAACCTCAAATCTGTTCGCCTTGTTAATATGGTAGGACTATAGAATGACATTATGGGAGCAACATAGTTGAAGGAATCTGTCCATCAGAAAATTGTTCTATGAAAAAATTGCATGTCTCATCTTGCCCCGTGTCTCGTCTCGGCCTTCTCTCCCCTACAATAAACATCAAATACCGTACTCAGCCTGTTTCGAATGAGCTATATCGTGTAGAACAGTGGCCAGAAGTGGTCTGTAACAAAATACTTTTATAAAGCTGCCCACAAATACACTATCTGTATATTGACCTGGCTTGTACTCGAGTCATTGCGCATGACTCGTACCAAGCCATATTACTCGAGAATCGGACGGCCATTACATTGATAACGCAACGATAACCGAAGGCGGTCAATAATAAAGTAAATTTTCGAAGGTGACTCGTGTAAAGTCAAATCACTCAATTTCTGGAGGTGACTCGAGTCAAGTCACCATTTTAAATTGTGTCGACGAGTAATATAAACACATAAAACTATAGGCTATTCACTCAGCACGTCAGCACTGAGCAGTCGTAGGAACAGAGATACATTGCCATTGGATTAATATGCTACTAGTACAACCTAAGTTGTCAGCTAAGCGGTCAATTTATTTGTGACATAACAATGCGCGATATTGCGAACAATCCAACATGTACAAGATACATCGATTGATAGTCAACACCGATTACTTGAGTTGATGACTTGAAATTGACTTGTACCTTTTGCTCAGAGTCACGAGTTGACCCATATTTCTGAAACACCAAGTCAAGTCAAGTCATACGAAAAAGTTCACTTGAGTCAAGTCATGACTCGAGTAATCCCAACACTGGTCTTATGACAAAAACACAAAGACAGACACTCGATTAAGGGGCAGTCAAATTTGGAGAACTGTAGGCTTTGCTGGACAACAAGGCTTTTTCACCAAGATGCGCACAGCTCGGGAGGCAACGAGCAGCATGTATTAACACTGTTATTCACTGCATTCAATCAAGAAATAAAATTAATACGTTGCGGGATGCCGCCAAACTATTTGACTTGGTCCGCCAACGTATTTTCTGCCTTTCATTTGGTCATATGGAAAAATAATTGCACGCCCCTGCATTACAGATTGTTCTAACTTCCCAATGGACTGTGCACCAGTTCAACTCAGACAGAGGTCACAGTCACTGCGTGATTTTCCGCATCCAAGCACACCATTCAAACCATGATCACTACTGAATGCTTAGGTATTTGCTAGATGAAATAGAATAACAGGTATAAAAATATGTTTTGACAGTAAACATAAAAAATCACAGTCATCAAATAAATTGAGACAGACTGAGCGAAATTTGACTGATTCAAATTCACTTGAATATTCGAGTCAACAGTGCACACTGCACATAACTTATGGCCAAGAAGTGACATCACAAATGACAAGAAAACGGTCAAATGTGGCATCTGTAAGATCCCTCCACCACTGTAGCCAAATCATAATGACCATAGTTCTAGCAAAACCAACCTCATGCTCTGTATGGTACTGGCTCGTGTTTGTGTGTTGAGCAAAATTTCATTTTCGAGAACTGAATTTGTCCGACGGCTGAGTATCCGAAGGACAATCTATTCGTATCAGAAGAATCTCGTCCAATAATCCGAAAAAGTTGTTTTAAATAACCATTTTGAATAATCCCACTCATACAGCTGAACCAGGATGCAATCGAGCAATAGACTATCACTAATTTTATTCCTGTGGAAACAAAAACATATAAGACATAAAATTGCAGTTGCAGATATAAGAAGAGTGACGTAAACAGACTACGCCGCTAATTTGAAGCAGGTCTACGAAAATAAATGAAGGTTCGACATTATCGCAGCTATAGAAGGCAATAATGAGCCGAGTGAGATGTATATGTGACGGAAATTATTAGGCAGACAGCATATAGAACAGCCAAACATAAAACCATAAAAAGCAATAACATCCTACATCCTAGTGTCAAAGAAGGCAAATTGTTGCAAGATTCTATGGTCATGAGGGAGTCAACAGTGGATGGATAAAGTCTCATCTGCTCTATGCCGAAGGTATTCCAGCAATATTTGAAAGAATGCTCATATTGACGTATTCTTAGAATCACGTTAGCAGACATGGTCATGGTCAGTAACAAAGCACGCCCTCATGGACCCCACAGACCTACCCAAGTTTTAGTTCAAGTTCAGCTCAATTATCGTGCAACTGTCGGCTGACTAGTGCAAATGACATCTAGCCTAGTCATTTGTATTTAACAGCTTATCTAGATGTCATTCTGTTCGGCTTGTATATAAAAGGAGAAAATGAATTTTCAGATTTTTACCAAAATCCAAACATCTCTAAACAGCAAATCTTTGTATCAATTAGCGATTGGCAATTGAAATGAGTTTGTACAGTAGAATATTTCATCTCAGACGACAATTATGTTTATGTGAGAGAAAGGAAGGAAGAGAAAGGACGTAGTTTATTTTCGTCCTTGATGTTTTTGCGGCATATACACCGACTCATGATCTGTGCATATGCATACCATGAGTGCATGATGTGCATATGCCACTGAACAAGGAAGGTGCAGATACGGCTTGTACGGCTTTCTAAGTCTTGCACCACCCCTCCATACTATCCCAGTAATGCATGAGTGCCAAGCAGGGAAGTTATGAATACCAGTGTTACTAATCAGGTCTTTGGACTGACCCGGCCAGGGATCGAACCCACGACCTACCGATCAAGAAGCCGGACGCTTCGCCATCACGCTATCTTGTCTTGAGTCTTAAAGTTTTAGCAGTAATGAAGCAAAACAGCCTCGGGGTTTTCTCTTTTTGAAAATAATACACTTCATGTCATCAACCATTTTGCAAATATGGAGGTTTCACTGACCCCTTGAAAATGCTTCTCGGTTGTGAACCACAGTTCTAGAGCATTCGTTTCTACTTTGGTTTGAAATAGAACTGCCATGTCTTGGAAACTGATTGCAGATTTCAACTTATATTTTTAGTAACATAGCTGACTATTTTGACAACCTGCGGATAGAGGTGAGATGAAGTTAGCGTGATAGATTGAATATGATTTATCAGTTGATTGATACAAGTAGATCGCAGGAACTTTCCTTTGTTTACTCAAACGATCAAAACTGTACTTTTAAATTTGTCACTCAAAACTCACAATTTTATTAATTACCGTAATTTTCCAAGTATAGTACGCCCCCATGTATAATACGCACCCCTAAAATAGCATGCAAATTCAGGGAAAAAGCCTGTACCCATGTATAGTACGCACCCTGCATTTCAGTACATGAATAGTTCCGATTTAGTATACGATGTCATTCTGTTTTGCGATGTCACTGTTGAACAATCATGACATAACCATCGCTAATCATTATACAATTAACGGAATTGTCTTTAAACGATAGTAGATGACAGCAGCCAAAGCCTGCGAGGTCGGCGGCTAGATAGTTTAGGCCAACAAACCGCACGACGCCCATTACATATGCGATTGCTCAGACTAACGGTTATGTCGTGCGCACCAGATCTGTTGGAGATACGACTGATTACGCAAGCGATTATATCTTGCGCACATGGCCTCTTGTATATGTATATGCGATTGTTCGGGGTTGTTGTTAACGCGATGAATTAGCGAGAATTGCCGAGCGCGATTGCCTATGAGTGACCTGATTTCGCTCGCGTACAAACGGCAAACAAACTCAGCAGGAGATCGCGTGCTTGTGCACACGACTCTCGTTAATTGGCAACACGCTTCCCGCTAATTGGCAGCGTGTTACACTATAATACGGATTACTGTGCGCGATGGATGAAAGTGAAGCGCGATTGGAAACGAACATGAAGAATTTTCAAGGCTTGTTGTACCCATGTATAATACGCACCCCCATATTTTAGGGCAAAAAATTGTGAAAATTTTGCGCATTATACATGGAAAATTACGGTATTCAAACTGTCACTCAGTATAATGCAGTGGTTCCCAACCGGGTGGGAATTTGGAAATTTGAAGGGGGGAATCTTGCTTTGGCGTTGTATCGGAAGATACACTGGGTTCACAATGTGTGGTGAGATAGCGCAGTGGTATAATCCACTACTGCAACACCAAGGGTTGTGGGTTCGAGTCCGACCGAGGTCGACTCCAGAATTCCCACCTAGGTGTTGTGGGTTTATCTAGGCTCCTCCCTGCCATCTCGTCCGTGTACGCGGTGTCTTATAAAAGCCTAGCAGTGGGCAGCTACAGAATAAAAAAATGAAGAAAATTGGCCTGGTGTAAATGACCATGCTAGTCAACACACACCATGAACACCTCAAAATAAGAACAAACTGGGTTCAAATTTTTTTAAATTTTTATGGTATAACTGTTAAGTAGAAACTAGTTCTTTACAATTGTATGTTTCTTTGGCGGATTTTAAGCTGGATGTATTTTTAAATGCCTTCCATAAATATTACAGCCCCTGATAAAGTGAGGCTCGTGGACGATTTCGTTGGGCCCGCGACAGCCTATTGACCAAATTGCTACTAAGCAGGAAAAAGTCCAGCCAAATTCAGCACAAGGCCGCTGGTGAAATTCTTTACCTTTTAAAGCCAACATGTGAGCTAGCGTAAAAAACATATTCGACATAAAACATCAAAATATATCAAATTCATTGATTCGACTCAAGGCCATAACAAGCGGACTTGGTGCTATATTTTTCGTCATCGACTACCCGACCGGGAAAAAACAGGTCAAATTTAGCTGTACTTTACCAAAGTGTAGTGCGGTCCGCATTCGACAAAGTTCGGGCATATCTGAATATGTTTGGCCAGTAATTGCTCAGTCAACAACTGGTTGTGCATTAAAAAGCACCCTTTTTTAGTCACAGGCAAATTTTTCATAGGGGGGAAATTGTAGCTCAAATATCGGCCAAGGGGGCCACGAGACNAANAAGGTTGGGAACCACTGGTNTAATGAATACAACCATGATTGCTAATGCCACAACGTAGCTTNAAATCCGATTGCCAAATACGTTTAAGTTTAAACAGAANGTNAACTTATTCCNATCTTAAAAATGCATGTTTAAACATNATACACGNAAGTTTCTGGCCNACGCTANTATATGTCACNACCCCCTAAGATCGGTACATCAGACAGATTAGGAGCCAGTGATATATAGCTTCACCATTACAGATCCGCAAACTTCGAACAAATGATTTGGTTCTTTCTCCATGTTACACCATTTTTTGTTACATAAATCGTACTTCTCAATGTCATGCGAGTCACCAAACTGATCCACTACAAAAATCCAATTACCGATGCGATAAGCACTATTGTTGCCATGAGTTAAATTCATAGATGACAACGAAGTCCATTGAGCTGAAGTAACATTGTAACATTCTACATTGTTGAGAATATCATCTTCACTCATCCCACTCGTCACAAATATCTTTTGGTCAACTGCAACAACACCACAGCCATCAGCAGGATATCTCATTGGCTCGAGATCAACCCACTCTGATGAGAATGGAGTGAGTCTGCAGAATGAAGAAACTTCGACACCATCTCGAAAACCTCCGATACAATAGATGGAACCATCCAATGACACGAGACTAGCATTGGAAATTGCTGACGGTTTGTTTGGCAGTAAAAACCATTGATTTACAGATGGGTCAAATCTTTCGACATCAGCTTTTTCTGTAAAACCACTTCCTCCGATAACGATTATGGATCCGGTTGAACAAACTGAGCTTGGAAATAAACCATGGTCGCAAATCATATCATCCATCTTTTCCCATTTCGAATTTTTTCTCTGAAAATTGAGTTGATGAACAGATTTAGCTTCAGAAAAGACATAAATATATGAGTCCAAAGAAATCGCTGTGAAATCCATTGAGAAATCAAACTTTGCATCATGAAACTTTTCTATTTCCTCGGTTATTGGATTGAAGGATTGGAGGCATTTTGTCTCATCATCAAAAAGAATTATCAATTTGTCAGCCTCATTATCTTCTTTTGCCTTAATGGAAGCTTTCAGAATATGACCAGTGAATAACTTGTACAGCACGGAGTCATTACTTATGTGGGGGTGAGTTTCTAAAATCTGTTGCAAATATGCCGGGGATATTAGATCTAATTTGATTACTTCGAGAAATTCATGCAAAAATTCTCTTTTACTTTGAGATGTGTCGATCCACTTGAGCGATAATGCGAGTTTTTCTTCTTCCCATAATTTCAATTTTCCCGACTTCAGAAGACCGAGAAGGTCATCTTTGTCAATGCTTTCAAATCCAGCTTGGTCTGAGATTTCCATGATGTTATCTTTTAAAAATATTCTGCATCTCAAAGAAACATCAGCCAGTCCATAAATATCACCCACATTTCTGGTAGAGAAGTAATTTTTAATGGTGATTGATTCCTCCAAAATATCGGATACGGCTTGCTTTACGTCATCCAGCTGCATCATCATTGCGACGTGAAGAAGTTCAATGATACTTCCATCAGGAATCTCAAATTTACCCGAATATATGAAATCGATGCAATTTTTCACACACTGAGAATCCACATCTTTCAAAACAACTTTTCTGTCGCGACTCTCTTTTGTGTCATATTTCAACATGGCTCTAAAATAAGCGGAACCAGCCGACAAGACATTTTTGTGTGTACGATAGACATCATCTCCGACTTGGATTATGAAATCACAATGATCATCATCTTGCTTCATTCGATGTAATTCCTCGAGCATCCTCACAGCATGCCTCGCCACATCTTGACAAACAACCTGCATTATGGTCACCAATAACTTCTCAAGGATATTTCTATAGATTATAGTGCTGTTTTTAAAATACACATGGTTATAGTCAATGCATACACAAATCATTCATATCGACAAAATAAACTGCACTAATAACTGCCGGTAACCACCTACGTTAATATTGATTGATAATTTCAGTGGAATACAGCCACACATTTTCGAAAATTGCAGAGACATTCAATCAAATTTTCAAATAGAAGTCAGTCAATTATAAGAGTAGAACAAAATCATCAACTTTAGCCTCTACGACTGGTTACAGAAAACATATACCTGAATGAGGAAATGAAAACAGAACATACAAAATACTTAGAGAGGGTTGAACTACCTAGCTGTAGAAGAAGCATAAACTATGATCGAGGCAAGATCATTCATCGATTTTTCTTTGACCGATGGACATTTTTTCATAATACACTGAGTATTGAAGCTACGTTTGAGATTTCTAACTATTCGTTTGGTAGTGAATGATGTGATCCAAACGTTTCATTAACCACTTCGAATTACTATCACAAGTGGTATAGTGAATTGTGTAAATGCCGTAAGTTTGCACGCTAGCAGTTCTACGTAAAGTCCTTTTAAACCCACTTTTTATAATTGTTTGGTGATAACGAATGGTTCGAATTTATGATATACAAATTTTCCTTACGTTTAGCAGTTTCTGGTCGCATTTTCAAGCACCAGTACCAATGGATGAAATCCCAAGAGTGTGGATACTTGACTTCTCGAAATCACAAGGAAATGACGGTCTTGGCCGTCTTGAGTAATATGACTTGGTTCGAGTCATGCGCAATGACTCGAGTCCAAGTCGAGTCA
>ATSW01004714.1:0-10268 GCA_000444245.1 Botryllus schlosseri
CAAATTTTTCTGTCAACCCCATGAAATTGTTGAGCTGTCTTCAAAGACGATGCAAAACAAATTTCAGTCAATTCCAACTTGTAGAAGCGGAGTTATTCGCGTTTGTCGTTGATATTTGTCGGATTATCCTTGATCCGGGGATTATCAACGAAAAACTCAAATAGCTTCGCTTCTACTAGGCGAGTGAGATTTGGAAAAAAAAGTTTTTTTTGAACAACCCTAGTGCGCAGCTTAAAGGCAACATTGGTCAGGGCACTGTAACTACCCTAAAATTGCCCTTAGAGGTTGGAAATTAGTATTGTTTCGAACAATCAGAGCGCCACAATACAATGACCATAACAACCACCTATTGCGGCGCTTCCATTTTTTGCAACAACGTTGATATTGGATTGGGCAATAACGAGTAACGGATTTATCAGACGGTAGGTTAGTTATCTATAATCAAATACCGAATCACATACCTCAGTTGTTGAGTTGTAAATGACACGTCTCAACGGTTCATCGTGATTTAGTTTTCTCTGATGATGTATTCCGTGAGTGATCACTATTGGTTTGACATCATCCTTTTTCATAAGGTCGGTCAATGGTTTCACAGAGTTCCTTAAAAGAATAGAAAAGCAAAATTTATTCTATGTAATTCTGATTCTGTAATTTTTGAACTAGGGTACCGGAGTACACCCCATAATTGTTTCGCTCTGTTGGAGGTGTCTTGAACTTTCGACGACCATTCGTGATGATTTATTGGCGAAAATGATGTCGGAATTTTCTGTTGAAGCACTGGCGATTCCATGTCAATGTTTTGTCTGCGCAACTTTTCCGAGCGCTTACATCTGACTAAATCATGATTAACACTGCTGGTTTCTTACTTGAAGTTTTCTAGGCATATATACCAACCAACACCGCTCCGGATATTTACCGCTACTGGCTCAGCTTCACATGTAACCACAGCAACCAGCTGATGCGTAACGGGAATTTTTCCATTCTGCTCACCATTGATTCAGATTCGTTTACGGTAGGAATATGATTCGGATTATATAACTATCGAATGCTTATATTCGATACTTTATTTTCAGTCTCTATATTTAAACGATGAGATCGTAATACCCGGATCAGAAAAATTCATTTTGCCTTTTTAACAACAATGGACTACAGAGTTAAATATTTCCGACCCTCTTTCAGTGTCAAGCGCAAATCTAGATTCCCTTTTGTATTCTGTTCTCTTTTACCGAATCAATGCTTAGACTACTACTACTAAACAGTATTGTAGGCAACACCACTCCAGTTCTATACAGTACAGCACACGCGCATCCTCTTCGAAGAACTATAATATATGATCAGGACGGAATACAAGAAAACACATTTCTCTATCAAGTATGCTGGACCGCAAGTGTGAGACAGCATCTCACCGGCTAACCGACAGTCGTTGAGCATGTCAAATGTCCACATTCAAGTCGAAATGCAATCAATTTCTACTTGATGAATACTCGATCTGACATTATGAACCCCGCCTATCGACACATGCGTCATTTATTTCCATAGCTATTCGTTTTTTGTTATCTCTTGTTTCTTTTCATCCAGTGTGCATGCCTCTTATTTACATCGCCAAGCACCTCCTATCTTTTCATCGTATCACAGTATTGCGGTGTTTTGAAATGATGAAATCAACTGATGCTGTCTGTTTCGTCGTAAGCATCCTTCTCTGGGCTTTTTTTTATAACGATGAGATATCTCGAGGAATTTTATTCCATTTTTGCAACAATTATAGGACAATCAGTGCAATTCAATTCCGATAACATTATTTATTGTACAACTAACAAGAGGTGGTCATCGTTGTCACTCCAGCACAAGTAGTAGTAGCATCGTAAATATCTACTTCTACACATTCTTCAGTCATATCCAAATAAAAAGTGATTGCAACAATATGATAAACAGTGCACTTCAATGCCGATAAGTTTGGTAACATATTTGGCGTACAGCTGATGAGAGAAGCGGTCAAAGTAGTCATCGTAGGCACTCAAGTAGAAGTAATGTGAATATCTACTGCAAAAGCTACCGATTTCCAAGTGAATAGTCTCTGCCAGGGTTGTAATCAAGTCACAAGTCCATTCGATTTCTATAGGTTTGATTCGATTCATTACCGAGTACAAGTCATGGAGCAGCGGGTCGAGTCCAAGTCATACTGTTCATTATCGCGTTCAAGTCAGGTCTAAATCATTTACATGAAACTCTTGGGTGATATTATTCATATTAATCTACTCATTTTTTTTCACTCTAAACATGTTTATTCAAGCAGATAGCAGACAGTTTTTGGGCCTTCTTTTCAAGTATCGGTCCTGGTAAACAAGACTTTATTCAAATCATATAGAATGTCTCGAGTCATGAGCAATAATTTGAGTACAAGTCGAGTGGATACAAAATATGACTCAAGTCGAGTCATTATAACTCTGATCTAGACTAAGTTTTCCCTAAAAAATTGAGTAGTATGGAAACGTAACCACTTGAGCAAGTAGGCAAACCTACTTAAAATGTAGAAGTTACTGACCACCACCGCCAACTAATGCACAAACAGTTGCAACTTTGAAGTCAAGACTATCTTACAGAAGATGATGAGATTGCAGAATACTGAATTGTTACATTGAACTGAATTCACAATTGGATAGTATATTGATATTGAAATGAGCCCGAATATTTTCGGCTTTCGGTTGACACTTGTCAGGGGTAATCATCAGCAGCTAGTAAAATGAATTTGATAACAATCATCCTCAAGTACTCTTTGCAGGAACCAGTGATCCAAGATCAGACGCATTTTCATACCGCTTACGGCCTTCTGTCATATGTGCCTCGATTTCTGACACTGTTCTCGGCACGCAGGTTAGATTTTCTATGCCATCATCTGTTATTGCTACGTTATCCTCAATTCGCACCTGTAAAATGGACAACAGTGTTTATCAGTACCTTACGTTACGCTATTTTAACATATTGCATCAGGCATGAGTGTAATATCCTTGGTGTCAAATTATTCTTCAACGTTATGTAACAGCTCCAAGTGAATCAACATTAGTATTACATTAAGTTGTCATCAAAATACGACACATTCCAACGAACTCTACTGACAGCAAGGAGCAAGTCACTACGTGATCGAAACACATTGCAACTAATGTTGGCCTACATCACTGTTATTATTATGCATCTATTCAGGTGATATAGTCTATATGACAAGATACATACCCCTCCAAAGTGCCGAAATCTTTGTAATACTTCCCTGTTAAGGAATCTTGCCCATTGTGGGTTACTTAACGATCTTTCAATCATCTGCAATACCAAGTAAGATTATTGCGTTGTGTAGAGAGAGAGAGAGAATTTATTCGGTTCCACGAACATTGAAAATACATAGATACATGACAATGCAAAGTCTATAGAATTAAATTCAGAACCAGGCTGTAGCGAAGGGATCGGGAGATCATCAAGTCAGCTACAGCCTGAAAGGATAAGATTCTGTGATTGCTTGTAGTATATGAACTGAACGTTGACCATCAATGCATAACTATGTGTAGTTCATTAAATGTATGACTAGAATTTGTGAATAAAATTTTTCAAAACAATACAATCAAACAATACAATCAAAGCCTGTTTCAACGTGTTATTACAACTTGAATCATTCTGTGCTGACTACCCCAGGTGATCAGCATTGAAGTTATACTTCACCACGATATTCAAATCAGTCTACTCTATTTACAGAATTAGGATAAATGTTTTGGTTCAATGCTAGTAAAAGTCGACCTCAATTTTCAATATGCAATAAGTTAACATGATGTCGAGTTGCAGCAGTTCGCACTACACAATGAAAACAATTTCATTCAATTCGGTATTTATAACACCATTGAAGTAGCATCTTGAAATTATGGACCATCACCCTAATTGGATACAAAACATGATATTGATACCCCTTCTGAGTCACATACTAGAGTATTTTCAAATTCTCCATTATTGAGTCGACTTGACTTGATTCATTTTCTTAAAAATGGAAAAGACTTGACCCGATTCAATTTGTGTATTAACTCGACTTTTTTAAGTCAGGACCGATAAGAACAATAGGCCCAGAAACTGTCTGTCATATGTTTGAATATACAAGTTTAGAGTGAGAAAAATGAGTATATTAATGAATCTGAGGCCATGGATAGCATCCATGAGTTTCATAGAAGTGAGTTGAACCTGACTTGAACCCGATCCATTGATCCCTGACCTGGACTCGGACTTGACATGGTGTGAATTGATGATGGTTTGACTTGACTCAAGTCAAAGCTATAAAAGTAAAATTGACTTGTAACTCGGAACCTTGTGACTCGTTTACAGCCCAGGTAATTACTTCACTACTTCTGAAAATGACCTCAGAGATCTGTGAAGTTATTTTGTGATATGATTCATGTCTGANNCTCACNGCCCAGTTGAAGTATATTCCAGGTTCAATTGTCAGGACAATACCGGGTTGCATGACTCGAGCTGTGCGTAAATTCTTCAAAGCAATCTCTNTTGGTCTCTCGGGAGNACACTGTACCAGCACNATATATCTTAACGCAGGCGTTTGACTAATCCNTAAGCACCAACCTCTGAATATCCGCCAACGTCGTGGACATCATGACCCAATAAATGACCTAGTCCATGCGGCATGAACAAATATCCAAGACCTGCTTCCATCATCTCATCCACTGAGCCGTGAATCACTCCAATTTTCGCAAGCTCCTCCAGTTGTATANGATCAGCAAGTTTATGCATATCCACCCATGACACACCTAAAAAAATTAATGAATTTGCCATACCATGTTAGTTGAAACTTAACCCATGGAGGTTGCCAGTTTTCTTAAGTCAATATCATTATAATCCAAGCAAATTTACGCAATGACTACCCTTGCTAAAGGCAACAAGTGAGATGAAAGTTATGGGAACCTTGGCATTACACATCTTAATGACAAAGGAGTGTACAAGCCACGATGTGTTTTATATTCAACAGTTGACACCGGGAAAGATGTAAGTCGAAAAAATCGGCGGTTCATTGATTTTGGATGAGGGCCACGATGCAAAAATGGTTGGGAGCCCTTGTTATACATGGTTCTTGTGACTCCGAAAAGCGAAAATTGCCTGGAGCCTAGCACCCACCATCAGACTTGGACAACTAGACAACTTACCTGGTTTCAAAGCCTTGTGAACAGCCTGTGAAGCCTTCAACACTGCTTCATAGATCTTCTTCTGATCTTCTGTGAATTTACCATTAACGGGGAAAGAGCATGTGATATCACTTGCATAGCAATAGTATTCCCCACCCATGTCAAACAAGCTGTCAACAGAGGCTAAGTTGAATTTCCATTTCCATACTTGAAACATCTAAGGCCATAAACATTTGAACCTGGATTGGCATAACAACCTTTACATGAGATATACGGAGGTGTCTAATAATGGAGTTCTACTTAACAGTTTTCAGTTATTAGGCACAGCTAGGCCTAGAATAGTTTTTTTTTTATACTTGTAAATCGCTAAATCTAGATGTAGGCTTACTTGAGTACCAACAATGAATACTTGACTACCTCTGCAAATAACCACTAGGCAATGTATGCCTGGTATCACGATGACAGAATTTAGTTTTCAAACTGGCATCTATTAGTGACACCATCAAATAATCTGCGTCAGCCACAAACATTAATCTTGCAATTCTGGAAGGATTCGCTGGCGAATAACGAAACGTTTCATCCCAATCTACTTCTTCAAACTACTTGAGTAATTCACACATCTGTCTTTTTCCACTTCAAATGGTTTTCACAGACTTTGAAAATCACATCTTATATCTGAGTACAAATTTTGGTATAGCTCATACTTAGTAGCGTAATCGATCTCTGGTGTTGGGAACAAGTCACTACCTACGAGTGACAAGTCACATCGAGTCATTACACGCTTTGACTTGAGTCAAGTCACACGTATTTCTAAGTTGACTCGAGTTGTCCCAGCCAGGTTCTGAGTCACATGTCAATTTTACTTCTTTAGTTTTGTCTCCAGTCAAGTCGAGTCATTTTCAATTCACCTCCGAGTCAAGTCCAAGTCCGGGAGCAACGGTTGGAGTGGAGTTCCACTAAGGTTTAACTCACTTCTGTGAAACTCTTGGGTGACATCGAAGGCCTCGGATTCATAATATACTCATTTTTCTCACTCTAAACATGTTTATTGAAACAGATAAATACAGTTTGTGGGCCTATTTTTCAAATATCGGTTCTGCTTTACGAGACTTGAATTAGTTATATGGAATGTGTCGAATCATTTTTAGATTTTAAGAACATGACTCGAGGCAAGTCAAGTTCACGAAAAATTAAGACTCGAGTCGAGTCATGACTCGAGTCATTACAACCCTGGTCCTATCACCGGAAAGCTTGTAATTTCGACATGAATGTATTCAGAGTTTAATAAACGTAATGACTCACCACATATCTCCATCTTCAATTTTTTTATCCTTAGGAGCACCAGCATGCCCGTAGTGCAGAACCGCCGAATTTTCACCAGACGCTCCCACACAAGTATAAGCTACATGTCTACACCCACCATGTAGATACACGTGGTGCTTGAACACGCTGAATTTCCAGAAACAATATTACCTGCAGATCGTGAAACAGACGTTTCATTCTCACCTTTCGGCTTGATATTCGAGCCAGCCTGGTCGGATACGGCGCATAAGTTCTTTATGAGCTTCGCTACTCACACGGTTGACATATCGCATCACATCCAGTTCCTGTGGCGTCTTGATGACGCGGAGTTCTGACATTTCTTTGTGAAGGACAGTGTTCTCTACTACGAAACTGCAAAGCATATATAGCAGATTATGCAACAAGCTGGGATGACAGAGATTCTTCATTGACACGACTAACCCGCTGATGCCATCGAAGCATGCTTCTTTGGTGTATTTTCCACTGTCTGTGTTCAACCCTCTCTAGAAAACATAAACAGAAAAAGCAAGCTTATATAAACTGCAATGGATAAAATTTAACATGGTTAGTATATAGTAACAAATAATATATTCATATTGCCAAATTTATTCCACTCGGAGATCATATATCTTCAATAAGCAATGGAAAGTGGGTGTCTGCACAGAGGCATTGCAAGCAGGATCATTAACAATAAATAAATTTTACATCATGTAACTCAGATAGAACCACACAGCTATTCTACCAATTGCATGGGCGAACACCAAAATGAGCAAAGGTGGTCAGAGTAGTCAGCATTGCTGAGTCAAAGTACAAGTAGAAGTGGCCATTTCCAAGAAATGCCAAAACAACTTCAGGTAGTAGAAAATGAATGGTTTTAAACGTACTTGAGTACATAGTTTTAAAAAGTAGATGTGGTCCGGGCAAGAAGCAATTTCGAGACAGTGCAAAATGACTAAAAATAGAGCAATTTTTGAAAATATATCCTGCAACCATCATACAAGTTCTATTTTGGCAAATTGATATGATAATTAAACTCACAAAAGCGATACAAGCCAATCCCGAAACCACTTACCACTTTACAAAAGCATATAAAATAAGTAGTTTTGCATCAAAGTGGATCTAGTATGAAAACAACACCTGAGTAGAAGTGCAAGCAGGAAAACTTAAAGAGTACTCACAAAAAGTAGAAATACTTCATTAGAGACGCCTTCTTACCAGTGTTGGGATCAAGTCACTATCTTCGAGTGACGAGTCATTTCGAGTCATTGCACATTTTGACTCGATTCAAGTCAAGTCATTCGATTTTCAAAGGTGACTCAAGTCAAGTCAAGTCACTCCATTTTTGGAGGTGACTCGAGTCAAGTCGAGTCAAGTCAAGTCACGAGTCAAGTCACAATTCAAGTCAAGTAGCCTTTTCGAAGAATGAGGCATGATTACGTCATTGCATTTTGCTGTCTGTCTGAAATACAGATTGAGTGGTCATTGATTCTGAACCGATGAGCGAATATAGAGTTAAATATACACGCATGAAAGCGCTGCATCATTCACATATACGGAGAATTGCATAGCATCAGTTAATAGTTACCGGCCAAAATAGAGAATAAAGAAACGAATTGATGAGATGCAATACATTACCCATCTACAAATTGACATGATCCAATTTGAGCCTGCGCCAATGGCGGTGGACTAAATAAACTATATTCGAATTCAATTTCAATAAAACCAGAGGTTTGGATAAGGTAAGAACAGAGAACAGAAATATACATTTTGCATTACTTTACTATACTATTTTACGATAACGTAAGCTGTAAGCTTCGATCACTTCGTTTGTGGTCAATTTATTTGTGACAGAACAATGTATAGGCTCAGTAAAGCGCACAATCATTGAATGATTGGTCGCTATCACGGGTTACACCAGCGTTTCGTGTACAATCCGACCATATGCAAAATACACAGATTTTTATCGACACCGATTACTTGATGACTTGAAATTGACTCGTGAATTTTGCTCCGAGTCACGAGTCAATCCACATTTCTGATACGCCGAGTCAAGTCAAGTCAAGTCATTTTAGCAAAGTGACTCGAGTCAAGTCATACAAAAAAGGTGACTCGAGTCAAGTCATGACTCGAGTCATCCCAACACTGCTTCTCACCAAAGTGAGTAATCTTGACGGTTTCATTCCTTTCAAAATTTCCGCAATCTGGAAATATAAGATCGCATAAAAAGGAGTGGTTGCAGTGGCAGAACAACTAACATTCTCCGTATACTCGGTGTCATCCACCGCATACTTGGCCTTGAAATGTTCCAAAGAATGAATCTTTCCGAGCCACACAAGATATTCATCAGGGAGTTTCGGGAAGAACAGAGCTGACTTTCCCGTATCCACGTCGACGGCTCCAAAGCAGTCGGGTTCGGTGACGCCGAAGCACCATTGAAAAAATGATTCCTGCAGAAGTGCAGATGAAATGGCATCATGAGGGTAAGTTGGATGTCTAGAAAATCTTCAGCTTTTCCAAATTAGAATAGAATTAAGCAGAATTACACAGCTTACCCCAAATTAAATTGAGAGTTCATTCTGATAAAGCAAGAGAATGACAACTGCCTGTGCAGCAAGATTGGCTCATTTTGCACTATACAGTTCTCATGCAGCACTTTGAGGAAGGCCAATTAAAATTTGAGTACAGAAAAATTTCACAAATTAGATTAGAATTAGAGCAAAGAAACATTTCACAAATTTGATTAGAATTGGATTACTGGCATTTGGCCATAATTAGACAATTAGAAGCACCTAGTTGTTCAAGTCTGCTGTAAGGCATAAAGAAAAACACAAGAAGAGGGTTTTGATTTCTTGTGTTGTTCATTAATGCACCATACGTTTCAGCAGGGTGTCAATCTTATTCAGATAGGTATTAGTGGCCATAAATTGATAGATCCCACTCCGACTAGCCACAATTTTGCTATTGTTTCTTACAGTTCTTGTATTTTGTTCACTGTTTTCGGGCAGGTAAATAAATAAATATACATACAGACAAAGATACAATTTGATAACCTCACCTGGCGGAAAACCAAATCAACATCAGTCGCATCCTGACCAATTTCGCTTCCACCCTGCAGTACAACTACCGTGCCTTTTGGAACAGATTTATTTTCCCTCAGTGCATTGCACAATCTTTTTCTATTGGTGGCGAAAAGGCTCATGGGAACGGGGAGGGTGTTCTCACCAAGGCAAAACACCGGTCTATAAGATTGCAATGAAACGTATTCCATGACAATAATTTTATGTCATTGATGCATTACTAACACTTACTCTGTCTTTACTCTCGACATTGTGGAAGGATATATATAAGAATGCTAACAAGCTTATGATGCTAAACTACATTCAATAGAAGGAAATATAGTGATCAGTATTTAAATTTTCATAAAACTGAAAGCAGTATTGAGAATATTACTCTCTCATACATACTGCTCATATGGCCAGAAATAGAATGACCATATAAATACATCAATTTGAGGCTAGCACTTGACTTTCTATAATACTATATCCCTTGATAGAATTAGAGCTTCAACATTTACTCTGATGAATTTCGGATATGAGGTGTAAGTTACAGGATATACCATCTAACATAACATACATTGAAGTGTTGTGTGTATAACAGTATTCCTGTAGCAACCGAAAAATCCATCCAATGTTGCATATAATGCTCAATCAGAAGTAACCTATCATTGCATTTTCGAAAGTGCCATATTGTACTGAACAGTGAACACCTTATGACTCATGACGTTAAGTTGCTTCTTGACTTTAA
>ATSW01004715.1:0-24454 GCA_000444245.1 Botryllus schlosseri
ATTGTTTATAATTCTGAAAATCTAACAGCTTATTTTTCTGGGTTTCACGATTTAGCACAGATTTGTGAAATATCTCATGAAATGCCCTTGCTATGTAGTTGAACACAATTTAGAAGAAACTAAAGAGCGTTCCAGAGGGGAAGCTCGTCCTGCCCGCGACAGACACGTGGAACATCACGATGACTACAGACGGAAGGTGGAACGCAGACGTGATGACGACACCCGCCATTACGAGAGGTAGCGTACCCGAGACAGTTACTTCATGCATGCTTTCAGTTGGCATACTAATTTCGTACTGATTGTTTTTTCGTTTCTAGAAGTAGCGAATCGTCGATTCGGTCAGTCACAAGCCGCATCAGGAGAGAGGATGCTGGCAGTCGGTTAGTGCTGCTTAAATCGTATTCAATTTATCGATAGCTTGAAAAAAATGAGTTGTCTCTGTAGTGAGTAGCACTGTGGAATTGGCTGGGAAGAGCACGCAGTGATTATACCATATCATAAGTTTATAAATTTTCAATCATTTATAAGAAGTTTCTAGCAGTTTAGTTATTGCACTGTCTGAGCCCATTCTTCTCTAAACACTGACCAAGAATTTTAACATTCTCAATTATTCCGTTAACAGTCAGAGCAGGTAGCATCCCAGTCGACTGCGTATATAGATTATAACTAGGGCAAGTTTTTGTTGCAGTTAAATCCGCGGAATGTTNNATTTATTTATTTTTGACAAAAGNTGCAAAAGTTGCACTAAAAGACCACATTTTGCTCGGTTGACTAAAAAAAAGGTCAATTTACCGGCTCAGCTCCCGAAATANCCGTACNTCGGTGCTGATTTACGGTGTTTCAGTCGAATTTGGCCNTGTATTTCACCAAAACCGAAAATACTTTCATGAAAAATCGAAANAGTTGCAAAATGTTGCAAAGAGTTGCATGAAAANAATGGACAAAAGTTGCAANAAGTTGCACTATAAGNTTCCTTCAAACAGCTTAAAACAGCATTCTANATATCTTACGAGTATTTAGGAAGNTGCCGNAAGCTATAAAAAAAAAGTTGCAAAAACTTGCCCTAATTATAACTATCTAATTGACAAATTTATATTACTTGTTATAATTCTTCATTCTCATTCCTGCCTTGTAGTTGAGTACAATTCTGGTTAAGCATTCACATCGTTCGTATGTGTGACGAATCTCACTTTTCTCATCATATTTTGTGAATCGAGAGTGAATATTTCTTTTGCCCAGGGATTCCAGGGGCGAAACAAGGGGAAGAGGTTCATATCACCAATCGGGGCGTCGAAGGGACCCAGACGATAGGAATCTCCCCGCTGACAAATCGTATCACAGGTATTGGTGAATTTGTCGCTTGTGAACTGTTTGTTTTCAATTATGCTGTATAGTTCTGGAATTTTCATTGCATCGGCATAAATAATGTTGTTTGACACTGATATTTTTGCTCTAGAAAGGATCACACTCGATACCAGACTACGGGAGCAGTGGATTTCCATGCCCGTGTAAGCTCGCAAGTGTCTAAACGACCAATGGAGAGTTCGGGGGCACAAAGTAGACGAGAGCAAGGTAATGTGGGTTTAGGTCGAACCGTAGATTCTGAGTATGTGATCATGTATCTGTGAAAGGGATTGCGATAGGTGCAAGTGCAACCATTCTAGCAGTGAATCTGAATTGAACACGAGTCACGAAAATATACCAACATCTTCACACTGACAGTAATGTTAGTTCAAGGAAAATATAATTCAATTTTTTTCCATCGTTTGACTCTCGTGACCTCACCTTGCCTTATTTCAGCACCGAAAGGCATGTTGTTCAAGGTTGCAAATATTCATGGTACGATATTTCTGTCAACTAATGATCGACCCTCAGAATGGTCTCAAGGTGCTACGAAACAGTCATGGTCCAGATATACGAAACTATTGTGGGCGACTTGTAATTGGCATGATTTTCTTGTGAACTTTAGTCAAATTATTTTCTAGTGATTTATTTGGATATATTTTCAGTTCGAGGAGGACGAGACAAGCCGCCCCCGCTTTTGGTTAGGCGGTATGATGAGCATGATGTCGATGTATCACGTGCAGGGAGAAAACCTACCGAAAGTAATTAACGATTTCGTAAATTGACGAAATATCGCTAATACTTGGTTGCTAAGTACTGGATGACTAATTGACTGTGTCACTGCTATCAGGACTGCTTTTGTAGTGAAATTGTGGTTTTTCGTATTTTTCGACCGTGTCTTATAGCCTATGATGTTATCACGACATTGGTGGGACTGAGAAAGGCTAACAAATCTTTGATAGCGGTAACAAAGTACAGGGTAATTTTACTTCATGATGTCAACTTTTGGCGATGCTGTAGATTGAGTAAAATTGAAAAATTATTAATATTAGAATTAGATTCTTAAAATACGCAGCATTTACGATTCGGGTCATTAGATTTGAAAAATACAACTGTCCTGGTGATTCTCGTCAGTTCGTGGCTTCCTTATGGCATATAATCTGGTCCAATACTCTTCTTCTATTGCACTGCCGCTATGTGAAAGTTGAACAGGCCCAGATGTGTGACTGTTTGCATATATAAAATCAACGAGCGTGTATGAATCTCAGCATTTCCTTGAAAGAGTGATTGAAGTGGAGTTTGCACCATATGTAATCAACTGCTTGCCCTTTAAGGCCTAGTTGTGTAAAGGAATGAAATTTTGGACATGGCTTGTAATCTTTGAAAGACAGGTCAGGGGTTACACCTCTTGTCTCGCAAAACCCCGATGTAAAATTTTGATTCGATCCACGTTTCTCGTGTAGAGAGGTATGGGAAACACTCGCCTCTGACGACGGAGCCAGGTTCCGAAAAGAGCCACGGCAGGCACCGGGGGGAAGTCAGAAGAGGACAAGATTCCGACCATTACCGACATCACCGATCGCAAACCACTACGAGCGTCCCAGTCAGCTCTTCTAGCCATTCGGACCACGCGCAGACCGCTGCATCTTCAGGTACTGGCGATTTGTCACGTTCAAGGACGGTCAGATGATATCGCCGATCAGCTTCCGCATGTATCGCGAAGTCTATTTGCACCATAATTATCGAGCGGTTTAGGGACCAAAGTTGCTACTTATCATGATCACAAGTTAGCTACCCAGTTATTCCAAAATATACTTTTAAGTCGAACTAGAATTAGAATTATAGCTACACATTTATCACCAAACTAGATTCGAATTAAAATTACGTAATTCTCATTAAAATAAGAATATCAAATATCTGTGCAGCAAGCTAAGCCAGTTTTGTATTTTAGGCTCCAGTTCTCCAGTAGCACATTCAGGAAAAGCAGAAATTAGATTAGAATTAAAATCAGGGCATAGAAGCATTTCACAAATTATATTAGAACTAGAATTAGATTACCGTTCTGATTATTTTGATTGGACAGCTAGAATTATCTTCTGCTTCCAATCATGTCGGTATCGAGTCAGTGACACGTTACTTAAGTTACATTCGTCAATATCGAGTAACGAATATTGTATTGTGCGCGTATTCAATGATATGGAAATATCCCTGTTTGTTGTTTTTCTGTTTCACTAATTTGCTAGTCTGGAAAAATTTTAGGGGGCTCTCTTGCTGTAGACGCGGTCAACATCTTTTGGGGCTGGATGTGACCGTTTGTTTTTAAAGAATCTCATTCTAGATTTTTGGGTTATTTTGATGTATTTGAAGTAATTCAGATACTATGGCTGTGATGTCTCCTTACCGACTCGTTTTGATTGAACAGATGATGATGGAACTCCGCTCAAGGACGAGAATGACCCCATTGAAAGAGACGTAAGTCTGCGGGATGGGTTAGTGTTCGGTAGCGCTGGGCAAAATACATTCTAATTCTGATTTGAGTATAGTGCGTCGATTTGAGTTTTCGAGTTGAAATCATTTCGACGTCGTAGAGAAAAATTGAAAATTCGACCAGTAATAAAGTATTGCCACTTAGAACTGATGAGAAATAAAGTCTTATGTGTCTGCCATCCCATGTATATGACTTGATGCATTGTGACAATGCCGCTACTTAAAAATGTCTTTCTTTGACCGACCATGCATTTCTGTGAATGTGCTTAGGTTAGGTATAGGTAGGAAGGTAACATTATTGTAAATATACTCCGAAAATTACATATTTATCACATTTTTTTAATTGTTATCGTTACCAAGCGGATTGACCAACTTTGTTGAATTATTGATTGTGCAATAATATTGTGCCCACTGAAATAAACTGAGTCTGCGAAGGTCCGCTTGCGCTTGCGTGTAACTAAAACATCACTTTTTGGTAACATTCCAGAACGTTTGTTTCGATTTTAAAATGGTCTGTATTGGTGCATTTCAACTAACTTTGACTCCAAAGGGCGATGCAAAATTTCTCTGACTCCGACTCTGTCCAGAGATTATTCAACTAAACTCTGAACGTTATCTTGACTCCAGGACAAAGCGATGGAGGGTTCCCCGATTTTATCGGGTTCAGGCTCAGAAATCGACCGGACCTATTCGGGATCGGAAGCCACTGATAACGAGGAGGCGGAGTCATCGGACAGTGGGCAGGAACGCGAGCACAGCGGCGAAGAGGCGGGATCCTCTGGGGAGGAATCGGCAAAGGAGGAGTCTCCGAGAAGTTAGTATGATGTAATGTGTAATCTGACTACAGAAGATGGCTTGTATGCTTAGCTGCATAAATCGTTCAACGAGTCGGACCTCACGTGTATTACCAAAATCACTCATCTTGTGTTGTCGTAATGATAGAAATTGCAAATCTGTGTCCGTATTAAGCGGCGAATTGTCTGAATTAACGGTAGCAATTTTTACTTCTTGTTACTTCCCCAAATAAAGCGGTTGTCCGGGTTATCCGCTGTCCCAATTGATGGGATTTGACTGTGTTCCACTCTAGTTAGTGACGTGGGTGTATTCATACTTCGCTTTCCTCCCCGGTAGATCACCTTCGGTCGAAATTCGATTCTCCCGAAAGGGAGGAAGATGAGGTGGAGTCTGTCGTGTCGGGGGATGAGGAATCTGCCCCGGAGGACGAGGGAGACGAAAGCCCGTCTGGGTCTGAGGGTGGAGAAGAGGCTTCGCCTGAACTCTCTCCGGGTATGTGATGCGATTTTCCTATGTCGGAATTAGGCTGTGTTGTTCGTGAGGACTCGATATAAACGGACATGGCCAAAGTAGTCTGTTTTGCTGCTCGAGTAGATGTAACGCTGTAAATTTGTACTCAATTACAAGTAGAAGTAGTGAGATGTCAAAATTACTTGAATTGGAAGTAGAAAATGTTCTGAGAGTACTCCACTAAGCACTGTAGTTTTGAAAATATATTTGACCACTGGGACGTATCTACTTTTTCCGAATTCCACTGAATTGCTAGTATTGGGGGTTAAAAGTTTTGGATTTATTGAAAAAAGAAGTGAAATTAAATTTCTCAAATTATACTGGCTGCTCCATGAATTGTTAGCTTGCCTAAAACAATGGTGTATAATAAATTTGGATCACTTTCAACTTGTAGAAGCCAAGTTATTGAAGTAGAAACTTTTGGATTTGGTAAAATAGATTTACACTGGGTAGTTCTATAATAAGTCATGTGCACTCTAGATGTATTTCGTAGCCATTTTACAGTGAACAAAAACCCACCCACCAAACCATACCGGTCGTGGCCACATATTGTTTGGGCGTGAGACATTTCATGATGCGTGACATGATATTCGGTTCTTGTCACAGAACCGGACCAGCCCGCCCTTCCGTTTTATCTGCCCGCGATTCAAGGCTGCCGAAGCGTCGACGAGTTCCAATGCCTCAACAGAATCGAGGAGGGAACGTATGGCGTTGTGTACAGAGCAAAAGATAAAAAGACGGGTAATGTCAGAGACTTGGCGTTCGCATGAGATGTAAAGTCAGTTACCAGTAATTTCACCGTGTTGAAGTCGGCACTTGGCAATAACTAACCCACACTTACCGCTTACCTAAACCATTCACCCTATCTAATACATTATACACCTAACCCAAATACATTATTTCATACATATCAAGTGCCTTATATCACAATCCACACTCACATTCAGCGAAGCATTCATTCTCGAATTTCTTAATACACTATTGATGCATAGCTTTCATAATAATAATAGTTTACATTTCTAATGCCTTATTCACTGGGAACCATCGAGTCACTACGGTTTTGTATTACAGGGGAGGTAGTGGCACTCAAGCGGTTGAAGATGGAGAAGGAGAGAGAGGGCTTTCCGATCACTTCCCTGCGCGAAGTCTGCACTCTGCTGAAGGCTCACCACAAAAACATTGTGCGAGTGCAAGTGAGCATTCGGCCGGTTTCCATAATTTCGAAGTCTCGCTCACTGTCGTCGAATGTTGTTTAGGAAATTGTGGTCGGGTCGAATATGGATAAAATCTACATCGTCATGGACTACGTCGAGCACGACTTGAAGAGCTTGATGGAGACGATGAAGCAGCCGTTTCTTGTCGGTAGGTATCGGTTCCACTATAGATAACTACCTTACATTTTGATGCGAAATACACGACTGCACAGTAGGGCTGTTCCAAATTTTACTGGCAAGTTGATGGAATTGTTAGGTTGGTTAATAAAACGCTGCGCAGCAATTTTGGCTCGATTGCAATGATGAAGAAATAAAAAATTCAAATTTCGTACTCTATTACTTTGCTTCTACGGGTTGGAATTGGGCCAAATTTGTTTTTTTGACAATCTAGCAATTTCATGGAATAGCCAGTGAAATTTGAATTTGTATCTTTTAATATGAAATTTTCTACTCTACGGGTTGGAATTGAGCCGAAAATTTCATCATGAAGCCAGTATAATTTGAAAAAGAAATTGTTTTTGAACAACCATACTGTACTGTTTGGCAATCGGATATGACAAGCAATTTCTGGCTGCTGATCGTAATGTGCATTTTCAAAATGAGTGCGACAGTAGCTTCCGTTTAAAACGAGTTTTATTAAATTGGCGCTGAAGTCGTCAGCTATCAGACCAGAAATTGCAGCATAACTACGCAGTCACGTGTTCCTCATCTATCAGTAGGTTAGTTATCTGCAAGTTTCACAAATTGCTCCTATCATCGCAGCTGTTAGCAAAAAGTTTAACTCCGAATTTTAATTTCGCCGAGGCATCATTTTGTGAACAATAACGTCGGCTGCAAGTTTAATCTGGCGAGAATGCATGACAAAATTGTATTTCTCTCGGCGTAAGCTTAGCTGTCTGTGCTTTTGCCAGGAGAGGTGAAGACACTGATGATTCAGCTGCTGCGCGGAGTCCACCATTTGCACGACAACTGGATCCTACATCGAGATTTGAAAACATCCAATCTGCTATTGAGCCATTCGGGAATTTTGAAAATCGGTACATTGCGGACATAGGCGCCGAACGCTAATTTTCCTTAGGCATGCGAGTTCGATGATGTCACAAAGGAATGACGTCATGATCCGACGGAATTGATAATTAGGGATAATATAGCATCAATTGATGAGGGTTAAGTGCCTGCATAAATGCCGATTATGCAATATCTTCGTGTTAACAAACTTGCGCGTATGATAAGCTTGTCAACGAGTCCGGAAGTGCTGTCAATTAGCGAGTCCCTGCCGCTAGCGAACAATTAAATACGGCGCTTATCAACGCGTATTACGTAACCTCGGCGACGATTTGCGCAAGGCAAAATGTCAGAGTAGTTATGGAATCTGTTTTATAATGGCACCGATTTCAGGTTGTTCAAACCTTTCTCGTCTTTTACAACTCAAGCCTTGACAGTTGACACACATCTTCTGATGATTATGTTTAGGTAGTAGCGGAATTCACTTACGCATGCACGGCGCACTCACAATCGCACATGTCTGCGGACATTCGATATCATTCAGTTCAGCGATGTCGCTCTTTAATTACAATCGCTAACCAACAAACACCTAACGGCATTGTCACCAAGCCATCGAAAAATTGGAGCTAACGCATGCTAGGCTCGAGAGATGGGAGCCAATGCAAGCTCGGCTCTAGACGCGATAGTTGGCCAGCGATGATATCTTTCGTACCAGGCCTGTTGCAGATGCGATTGTGTAGACAAGCGATAATATCGTGTGCGCCAATGCAGATGCGATAGTGCAGGCAGCGATGGCACCGGGCCTACTGCTGATGTGATTGTTAATCATGCTCAAGCGAGTGAAACTAGGCTTGTAGGAGACGCGATAAAGCAGGCAAGCGTCCCAAGCGATGATTGCCGAGCGCACGGCAATCAATGACACAATTTCGCGATCATCTCAGCGGGAGATCGCGTCGCGTTACATTGTGCAGTGCATAGACAAATCTCGTTAATTGGCAACGCACTTGTAGCTAATTGGCCGCGCGCAACGGGTTACCTCGCTCACATAAGCGGTAGGAGGTAATGTCGTAAACGGAAATACATTGCGATTCGTTCTAAATAACACAATCGGGGTTTATGCCGATTCATGCCAAACCGAATTCTAGGCATGCCGCATACCTAAAAATATGTCTAGGTATGCCTGGCATGCCTTGCATGCCCAGTTTCGGCGCCTATGATTGCGGATTTGTGGCCCCGGTGCCGTCGAACGCTCCTTTTCATATTCTTACGTTTGTTTACAGGAGATTTTGGCCTTGCAAGAGAGTACGGTTCTCCGCTCAAGCCTTACACGCCCATCGTCGTGACGCTGTGGTATCGATCTCCGGAACTTCTCTTGGGTTGCAAGGTTTGTATTTTCACGTTGATTTCAGTTCGGAATTCGCTTGGAATTTGCAATTTCAGGAATATTCTACCTTCATTGACATGTGGAGCGTCGGGTGCATTTTCGCAGAGATGCTGACAATGAAAGCGCTTTTCCCCGGAAAGTCCGAAATGATGCAGTTGAATTTAATATTCAAAGTACGTATCACACGGCTCTTATGCTGGCTTCATTGCACCTATTATTTGATGCTTGATCTAATTTAGGAACTGGGTACGCCGAGCGAAAAGATATGGCCTGGATACAACGAACTGCCTTTGGTTAAGAAAGCCAATTTCTCCAATTACCCGTACAATAATTTGAGGAAGCGATTCGGCGCAAGTATCACCGATAAAGGTTTCAAGTTTCTTAACAGGTTGGTACAATTCTCTCTGATCTTCTCAATGGCCACAAAGCTCTAAGTAATATGGATGATGTTGTAGGCTACTTTCGTAGCAATATTGAATGCAATGTCTGTGACTGTGGCATGCTAGATTAGAACCGATTCAATATTGATGCAATACTGATCTTCAATTTTTCAGGTTTTTAACTTACTGTCCCAGTAAACGTATCACAGCCCATGCAGCTTTGAAGCACGATTGGTTCACGGAAACACCACAGCCTGTCGATCCATCTATGTTCCCGACTTGGCCCGCGAAAAGCGAGCAGCCGCGGGTCAAGAAAGTCGTCGACAGTCCAAAAGCACCCGAGGGGGGAAAAGAATATAATAGTTTATTGGTAAGTAATTTGTATGGGTATTAGTTTGTAATGAAATCTGCTGAGCAGTCAGGTGCAGCCTGAAATATACACTTGTGAGGTTATGTTTGAATGAGACTTGTGGCTGTGAAGAGATTGTTTTTGTTGTTGCAATATGCCGTTTTGTGGTGTGTATATGTTAACTTCCTGTTGAAAATGACGTAAGTACAGACTTTTTCATTGTAGACATTGGGCATGCCACAGGTGAGTATGTGGGTTAAATTATGGGTTAAGATTTGGGTAAGGGTACATTCTGGGATTATTAGGTCATATGCTCAACTGTTATTTTTCATTGTGTCGCATGCTCAAATGTCAAGCAATTCCTTATCACTAAGGCAATTTTTTTTACCTTTTTAGAAAAATCAAAATTTTGTCAATTTTTTGACCTTAAAGAACTTAATCTTGACCGAATTTTGAACTGACGTATGCAAATTGAGTGTTTTCCCACATTAGAATTGTACTACTTATCATCAGTTCTGGTTCGAACTGTCTGTCCTTACAAAGTAGTTTGGCCTAAAAAACTTTTTTGACCCAAAAACCAACAAATTTTTTCATAACAAAACTTCATTTTAACGAAATGACGATGAATTCCAGTAGTTACATCACGTATTATTGTAGAAATAATTAAAATCTATTGTAGTACAACGAAAGATACTTTCCTACATTCTCGGGTAGAAAGTAGCTTGCCAAGAATGTAGAAAGAACGTTCAGCAGTAGCAGTTGTTGGCTGACAACACTGAACTTGTGCGTGCGTACACTGCTGGTGACGCACCGTGTTGCTTCATTCTGACAATGGTGTCTACCTCACAATTTTTCATAATGCGCTTCTTGATTAAGAACCATGCAATGCCTACGCAGTCTTGCTTCAATTAGGATATTGCGGTATGTTGAGCATAACACCATCTCAACCACCATCTTATTTGAATGTTTATGATTCACAATGAGCAGACAATGGGCCGTCTACAACGGTAGGCCTATAAAGTANGCTGTGCTACAAGCTGTAAAATGTCAAATGATAGGCTCCCCCAACAGTGAAAAATCTATGATGCAAACGAAATGCAGGTTGTAAAAAAATTTTGACTTTGTTTACAATTTTGACATTTTTTGACCCAACGCTACAATTTTGACCTAATTTTGACTTTTTTTGACAAATCAAAAAAAAAAATTGCGCCACTTATCACACAATATTCTGTACAGTGTGCCAAAGGTCGTATCAGTAATTGTTTCGGTAGTCATGAGCGTTTACATATCGCGACTTGTAAACTTTCAATTCCCTCACACAAATATAGAAGAATTATCGACAAGGATCATCCCTTCTTCCCACCACCAATGCAAATATTGTTACCACGAATTGCTTCCTACCCAATTTAGTAGCGTAGCCTAAATAGCCGGAGTAAAACTATTGAATTTCAGAATGACGAAGAGGGTTTGGTGCCCGGATTTCAACTTACTGCGCCAAAGCACGGAATAAGCAAGCACGGAATGGGATTCAATTTGAAGTTCTGACCATCGACCAGTGAAAACTATGAAGGGGTAGAGACCCTGAAGTTGCTGCTCTTGGCATCGCCCAGCACTTGTGGCATTGACTGCGACAATTGTGGAGAATGATGGATTCCGCCAATAAATTTTATGAGATCAGTGAACTGGTTAGCATTACGCTGGTAACTGTCGGTTACTTTTTGTAACAGAACCAGCTGAAAGATATGATTTTTGTGATAGCCGGTTGAAAAATGTTGGAGTCCGCCATACTAGGTGTTCCGGGAAGTATTCTATTTTCTGCAATTCCGAGTGCATCTCAATATCTTTTTCGTACATTTTCAAATTTTGCTTGTCTTGCGAGTAAACTCCATACTCATTTCTCCAGGTTGTGGAAATTTCTTCAAGATCAGCTAGGTTAAGTTAGGCCAGGGCATGACGGGTTGGTTAACGCCACCAGTGGTGACCCAACACCCCGGTGTCAATGTTTCGTTTG
The DNA here is from genome assembly GCA_000444245.1 of Botryllus schlosseri. Taxonomy (NCBI): domain Eukaryota; kingdom Metazoa; phylum Chordata; class Ascidiacea; order Stolidobranchia; family Styelidae; genus Botryllus; species Botryllus schlosseri. The sequence continues at coordinate 11,480 of ATSW01004715.1, forward strand.
TCCGGGCATCACCTTTGTTGACTGTGGGTCTTTATGAAAAGGTACCGAGCAAGGGACGAGAATATGAGCGAGAAAGTGTCAGGGAGTAGGAAGATTTGGCATTATAAAGCGTCGAGCTTATTTATCGTACCGGCGTACATGGAGTTTTCTACGTCCTGTATGATCGTTTCACTGCGCTGTGTGTCTTGTTTATATAGCTCAGTGGTCTTGACCGGATGGAAATAATCAACCAGCTGTTGATGATCCCTGGTGGCTGTGGATATGATGNCCTTCAACGATTAGAAATGATCGTGATTACTACGGTGAGGGGTGAAGTAGGTCTTGTCTTAGTAGCGTAGCCCAACTCGCAAATCATACTTCCTTGAACGAGACGACGGAATATTTAGCGTAGTGGTGACAGTCATAGAAATATATGTTTGCTACTTTGTACTTTGCTACCGATTACCTCTGAATATTATTTACTGCTACTACTCGAGTAAAGACAATCCTAGAAATTTAAGCTCAGCTAGAGGAGATATCCTTCAAAAACTACTTCAGGTAGTAGATTAAAGCAGGGTTAAAAAGTTTGAAGTAGAATCGAAACTAGAGGTTACAAAATTACAATACTTGGGCATTTTTTTGTAAATGAGGTCGGTAGCTGCGGCAGTTGCGTGGTCCGCTATTTAGATTTCAGTGATTTTATCATGGTCCGCCGTTTAGTACTGCATGTTTATTGTTTGGCCTGTTCCGTTCCGTGGTACTATGGTCCGCTTGTTTCTCAGTTTAGAATTGGGTAGCGCAGATATTTAGTATAGCAGGCACATCCAGGATTCTATGTACAAATCTACCAAAGGAAGAGCCGCTCCATATTAAAACGTGAATTGTTACCTTATGATACTCGTAATGTCGTTAGTGGTACGGTGTTGTGTTCCCAGCAAAGCAACTAACGCATAGCATGTATGCCAACTTTACAGAGTCAATTTCTATAATAATGGCTGGTGCTGCACCAACGGCGGAGCCCCACTATATCTGTATATATCCTGCTTACATTAACAGCAAGAAGACACTCGCTGAAGGAAGGAGACTCGCCAAGAGCAAGTGCGTCGAAAACCCTACCACTAGCGAAATGCGTGATGTGTGCTCAGCCGCTGGGTTGAAAGTGGTCGCAGAAAATAAGCTCTATCCCCGAGAAAGATTTCGTGGTGACGTCATGATGCGGGGTCGGGTCAGAGTAGAGCTCAGAAACAAAGACAAGGATCCCATTTCAGAGAACTTAAAGTCAAAGCAAGACCTCATGATTCACATTGCTGAGATGATCCCCAAATTGNAATCGAGAACTCAAAAAACTGTTGGTCCAGAACAGACCCGAACCAATAAAAAGACGAAACGGAGGAAAAATTGATATGTCACAATGGATTCGAAGTTTTGAAGTATGGTGTCTATGCTTTTTATGGAATGGAGAGATTTTAAGTCTGGGTCCAGGCTATTCACAAAAAATCTAATATTTTGCCATGGATATGGACTGTACGGCCATGAAATGTGAAATATCAAACTACNGTCTNTCAATATCTTGGGTTGGTCAAATTTGCATATTGTGCGGAACCTTCAATGATCTCGTGCAATATGACCTTCAAATGTTTTTCGGCCATTAATTAAATGATTATATAGGCAAACTGAAAAAAATCTGTTGTGCTAATCATACGTTTAGATTAGTATACCTACTGTCCTGTTGCATTGTTTATGTGTGTCGTGCTCAGATTTGACTTACTACCAATTATCCACTAGACCAGCTTGATGCATTTATTGTGTTTTGGTGATGTTACAATTTAAAAATTCAAATCCTGTCTGCAAGGTAAGATAGAGAAATGATGTGTAACTGGCTGCAGAGTTGTATACATGGCTTGTACTTCTCTGCAAATTTTGTATGGAACCAATTATTTTAAATCATCTGCAATCGAATTGCAATAGACTGAGCATAGCATTTTTCTTTGCATTTTCACGATAATTCGTAAAATTCCATTACATATATATGCTGAGAATGTTGGAGATTGACAATCAATTTTACCACTTCCAGCTACCGGTATCATAATACGGTGATTTTGTAGTATAGTGAATATGCAGCCTGTGTTTTCTTGTGTTTGTGTATGGCCGGGTAATATGTTTGAAACTGGATTTTGGTGACTTTAGAACATGATCTTGTGTAGGTACTCATAAAGTACACTGCTGTTTAAAATATGGCGCAAGATTTTCTAGCAGAAAACAATCTCTGTGGGCGAGCCATTTTGGGTCTCGTCAGTCGCGGAAATGCAGTAATTGCTGAGATCCTTCGGCTTTCGGACTTCATACCGTCTGTTTTCAAGCTAGAAACCAAAGAAGAACAAGCAAGATATGGTATTTGCATTTTGCCTGGACTATAGTTTAGTTTATATATGCTAATTGTGAATCAATTTCCAGGCAACATCATCTGTGACTTCAGCTATTTCCGGGCGTCGGAATTCTATGAAAACAGAATCGAAAAGAATGAACCGTTGCAAGACTTGGACGATGAATTTCGAGAAAATCACATCGGCATGCTCACGAGATTCTATTTGGCGTTCGAAAGCATCCACAAATATGTCATGGATTTGAACACGTAATCTCCGTTGCGTTTGAATGACCAATTTTTAGTGGTTTATCCTCCGCCTTTCTTCTCATTTTCAGAATTTTGGAAGAGCTCAATGAGGGAGTGTATATTCAGCAGACCTTGGAATCCGTTCTCATCAACGAAGACGGAAAACAGCTCCTCGTGAGATGCTTGTTTTGTTGGTGCATTCCAAGTATCGTGGTCTTGATTGATATGTTGGTCACGGTAGTCAATGAGAACTATAAGAAGTCATTTTCAATAATAAATCCTGGAAAGATTTTTTGCGCCCATTACCATAACCAACACCATCGTTGACCTATAGTATTTGGCGATTTCATTTCTAAAAATATTGAACAAATCCATCCAGAAATGAGTGCTCACTTGAATTTGTTTAGTAAGTAATGTAATTGAATAATTAAACTCGGATTAAAGGCTTGAGGGTCGTCTTCTGCCAACCGTAGGAGCTCTTTTACCTTGATGTAATTTCTTGCATGTGAACTCGGTTTTCATGAAAACTTCAGCTCTCTGAAAGAGATGTGTCATTAGGCCTACATCGAAGCAAGGAATTTCAATATTTATATAATAACGCTCTCTCCACCAGTCACCGTAATTTTAAAATGTGCATAAGCAAGTCTTTCTGTCTAGTTAGACACCAAACTCGACGCATTTGCCAAATGTTCTGGCTCAAATATCAATGATATTTTTAAATTTCACTTTATCAAACATCTCGCATCTGCAAACACTTTTATATCATTGTCAAATTTCTAACAGTTAACAGCTGCTCTTCCGATTTTGTGTCAATTTTTCTCGATTTTGAGTATTTGTTTGAAATTAGCACGAATACTCTGGAAATGCACCACATTGAGCAATTGATCATGTACGGACGGGGACAAACAAAAAACATTATATACGTTATATCTAGTGTGAAGCTCTGTTCTTGTACGGTGTGATGCTTCTTGTCATCGATATGAAGATTGACGGGTTAGTGAGGGAACGAATGATGGTGTCTTACTACAGATACAGGTACGCGCGGCACGTAACACCCGGCAAAAACTTTATTATCGCTATATTTTTTACAGTGGCGCTGCCCGCAACGCCGGATCCGATTCAAACATCGACGACGTGTGCAAGCTCCTGCGAAGCACGGGTTACTCGCAAGTGCCCGGGGCCAAACGGCCGGTCGGATATCCGGAGAATTATTTTTCGCGAGTGGCCGTCAACCAAACTTTTGTGAGCATGGTGATCGGTCGACTGCGGTCCGATGATGTTTACAGCCAGGTAAAGCAAGGATCTTGGCAAAATACATCTGACAGTCAACATCGTTATCCGATGATTTTCCTCAGAGGTGGTGAAAGATGTTAGCATTGGTACTGAAGTAGAAGTAATGCTGTAAATTTCTAATCCATGACAAGTAGAAGTAGCCCTTTCCAAGATATGCCAAAACTACTTCAAGTGGAAGTAGAAAATGAAGCTTTGAAAAGTACTCAGTAGATAGTTTCAGAAAGTTGTTTTGGTTGAGGCCTGGCCTACTTTTATGGGCTAATTGGAGTTTGAGGTGGCTACTTCGGCATTGCAGGACCCGTCTTCGCGATTAATGAAAAATGACTCAGTGCATTACAAACTGGTGTAATTATTGAGAATATATTCAGTTACTGTGATACTGGGACTGTTTTGCTAACTGCCACCACGATCTCACTCGCAAATGTTACGTAAATCTTCACCAAAAGGAGGACTTTCTACTTTATATAATCCAAACCGTAAAAGTAATGAGTTTGCCAAAAAAACAGTCGAGTAGAAGTCGAAGTAGCTTTGAAACATAACCACTTGAGAAGTAGTGATAGGCAAAACCTACTTCAGTAGCCTACTCCAAAAACGTAGAGTTACCTACTTTGTTACAGACTTTATCTGCCACCCGGCATACCACTGTAAATGCTGAATGTATGTCTAGTCTGACCACTATTGTCATTGATCGAAAGTTAAATTTTTTGCCGATTTCAAACTTTCTTATCGTTTCCCATTTACTAGGTCTATACAACTGCTAGGTTATTACATAACGAGTGTTTGATGTTAAATTCTTTGCACAGATTGCCGCATACCCTCTTCCTGAACACCGCAGCACTGCCCTGGCCAATCAAGCGTCCATGCTGTACGTTTGCCTATATTTTTCCCCGGAAATTTTACAGAGTCAGCAGGCAAAAATGCGAGAGATTGTGGACAAGTTCTTTCCGGATAATTGGGTAAATGCGATGTGTGTGGTTGTGTTGTCGACTTTATATCCTTTGGCCTATTTTTCGTTCCGCACAGGTCATTAGTGTGTACATGGGTATCATTATCAATCTTATCGATGTTTGGGAGCCGTACAAGGCTGCCAAGACTGCGCTGCAGAACACTCTCCATCAGAACAACGTTAAAGAGCAGGTATGCGTATAAAGTGCACACTGTACTGTACATATATACAAAATTGAGGTACCAGTTATTGTGTTGCTTTTTACTCAGTAGGAGTAGAAGTAGTGACGAATTCTACTCAATTATGAATGGAATTAGCGATTCCCAACTACTTTGAGTGAGAGTCGAAAATGAAATACTGAAAAGCACACATAAACTTATACAGCTTATCCCAACACTACTATCCTCTCTCAAAAATCCAGATTGCAAAATTTAGCAGTTTTGCCAAAAAAAAAGCGTTCAAGCAGAAGTGGTAGTAGTCAAAATACATAGCTACTTTAAGTAAATAGTTCAAGTAGGACTCAACCTACTTTAGTAGGCTTACTTGGAAAAAGCACCGACTCTGACGATCGCTAGTCCTTACGAACAATATTAAGGCCACTCGGCACTTATGAATATGCAGGAATTCAAAATGTCGCTCGTGCCACCAGTCACTGTTCATCTCTCAAGTAACTGGACGTCGTGGTTTGGATTGACCCACACTTCGACGCAGTGGGAAATCTTCGACATCAGTATATTGTCATTTGTCTGACCAACATTCTGGCAACGGTCGGATTGCTTTGTCTTGCCTCAGCATATCCAAAGCGGTCCCCTTGGGCACTCTGATTATCCTAGGTTGCGAAGGCTTTCTCCCGTTGCTCACGCTTCCCGATTTGGCCCACGTCAATGCTTTTTCGACTGCTTTAAACTTTGACAAAGACGCCCTGTTATTTTTTTGACGCGCTTTTAATTGTGGTGTTTCCTCCATTACTCTTGTTACGTCGGTTTCTGTTGGTTTTGTAAACTTGGTGGTTTGAGTCTCGCTGATCGCGCTTTCGCTCGCGACACGTGCAGCTCTGTTCGTTGCGGCTATTATCACACAATACAGGATGGCCATGACCGTGGCGCATCCGATGAGTATGTGGTATTGCCACATGGGTGTTGTCACACATTCTTCCGCGGTCGCCGAAGCCATATTTCGATAGTTTGTTCTCTCTGACATCAAACCGTTAGTGTGGCATAAACTGCACGACCATTGCACCGATCCGATAGCGTTTTGGCTTGACAAGGTGTCGTTTTCGTACTTGATTTGATAGTCGTAGTACACGATTAGCGAGGTTTTGTCGTGACGGAATGAGAACTCTATTTCGTCGCATAGTATTCCTATTGCTTTGTGCTTCTTTGTGCATTCGAACGAGACTTTCGAGCGCGGCGATGACAATATTTCGGCCGCCGACGTGATGTAAATCGAGGTGGATCGTTTTTGAAGGATGACGCTCGGAGCTTGGTTTGTCTGGAAATAATATAATCAGCTAACTGGTTACAGGAGATGGTCACTTGGTCAGTAACAAAGTACTTTACTATTTCTGCTTTCACCTGAGCAGTTCGTTACTTTGGATTTTGGAAGGTGCAAAGTTGTTAAGCATCGTTTTTGGTCACTTTTAAACTGAAATTGTCACAAATACCTCACGAAATAGGCCCGCCTCGTAGTAACTTAATATTCATTTAGTAACATTAGTCATTTTAACGCATATTGCGGTTTCGTAAGTACCCATCTATGATTAACTGCAAAAGCATGCAAACCCCCCCCCCGTCCAAATCTACTTTTCAAGACTACTTACTACTTAAGTACTCGTACTTATCAGACATTGCATTTTCTACCTCCACTTGATGTGGTGCTGATATGCTTTTGCAATCTTTGCTGTCGTATGCCAATGCCATCAGTATACATTAATGGCATTACTTCAACGTCATATTGACCCTCTCTGCTGGTAACTTGCTGCTGTGGGATGAACGATTTTGCCTTTTTTGACATAAAACTATTATTCTATCGAAACGATGGATACTCCTTCCACGGCAGGCACTCACCAGCTTATATTCCGTTCCTGCCGCCGGCCTCCCTGTCCTCAATTGACCCACTGCTACCAGAGACACTGCAAACAGCCACAGCGCTCCCACCCCCGATAATATCGTCAAGGTCGAGCAGAGCATCGGAATCGGACGGAAGCGTTTTAGAAAACTGCCACGCTTGCTCATCTCGTATGTCGCGTTCGTCGCAGAAATTGTGATCAGTATCGGTAGAATTATACCTGGTTAATAATGGAAAAGTGTCAGAATCTGTGTGTCCGACTTGCGGTATTTGATGTATTTGAATGATATGTTTTGAGTTGATTAGTCGCCTGAAATAGATCAAATCCATCCTGTACTACCAAACTAGAGTAGCTCTCACTTGAGAACAATGTAGCAGTCTTCACACTTAACACTTAAAACTCAACAACCTTTTCTAACTAAATTGCAATAGAAAAACGTCATTGTGCTATACCTGCGATTACTAGTTTTGCTGTTACGGTGGATTGTAATGTCGCGGAACAGCGAACAATGTACGAATACATTGGGTACATGGACACCGGTCCGATAACTGACAAGTAGATTGCGCCGAACAGGATTTTAAAGCTCTGAAATATGTTTCTGGTCGGATTCAATCCCGCGTCTTTGCGACACTCTTCATCCTGAATCAATGATATCGTGGTCATTCGATATTTTAGTAGGCCCGTTGTTATGACTTGACTGTACCTGTACAATGTCAGCTTGGCTGGAACATATGTTGGTGGTGTCCTGGTCTTCAGACGTGATGGGCTTGTGGTTACGACTACAGTTTTGCTTACTGTCTGCTATGATGAGGAGCCCTGCAATGAAACAATGGTTAAACTCTTCTGCCTACCAAAAGCAACTGACTTTATTCGCCTTTTCCGTTGATCCACAAAAAAATTAAAGACGCCGTCACAGATATCAACAGAATCCCACCGAACGCAAGTCGAACTCTGTCCTCTGTTGACACAAACATATAATGATCTGCGTTATTTTGTTCTTCGTTAAACTTACCAGGCTCGTAGAAAAATTCGATTTTGTTGAAGAAATACAGATAAGATATATGCATGTCCAGCGGGACGTTTATCAACGTGCACATAATTGTGACAAAAAGCAGCCACTCGTTTCCGTGTTCGTAGAAATTCTTCAGTGAACCGAGCATTATTGTGAGGAAGAAGTAACCCATCCATCCATAAAACGGCCTCCATACTGCAGAGCAGGTCTTCGATACCGACATCTCTTGACTGATACTCAGCTGACGGATGGTATTTGTTACTTACTAGTGCAGAGCTGTTAAAAATAAAGATTATTCAGCCCAAATATCCTGTAATTTTTTTAGCCATCTCGATCAAATAAGTAGCAGCAGCCATCATGCAATCCTGGTTTACCGCTCATTTACTCTGAATGATGCGTCGTGAGACTATGCGATTGCTATTTCTTTTCTGGATGTATAAATTTTTCTTTTTGCTGTTATGGGTTGTCAGGAGTGAGAAGATTTTTGCGTATTTTTGAATCGTCATTCAAAATATTTTCGGTCATGAATATTTAAGTCAATGCTCAATGCACTATGGGGCGCTCACGGCGATATGAAGCGGTGCACATTATCTATTTCAGTGGTCAGTTTTATTGAGACAGTTTTATGCACAGTAGATGTCCTGCATTATAATTCTGCATGACATTGATGATTTAGAATTGGTACGTTGGACTTTCCCCTTGTCCTTTCACATTGTTTTACGCTACTCTAGGCCAGGTTTCTGGCATGGCGACTTTTAAGATTTGTGACGCTCCATGCGAATCTGTGTTTCATTGACGCAGACGCATCAATTATTTCTGACAGCCGCATTAAATTTTCATAGAGCGGAAAGTACTCGAAGAAACTGAAGAGCCTGATGCCGCAAGTGGAGCATTTTCTACAGGAAGGTGTTCTGACCGAGGATTACGTTCTCGATAATATTCCCAAGATAATGAACTGCATGAGAGAGTGCAATGTTACCTTGCGGTGGCTCATGCTGCATACAGTAGGCAACAGTAAGTGAACATGCTAAATTACGCAAATGTGCATCTAGGGTCTTGAACTCTTTGTAATTGTCTGCTCGTTTACCTGTAGGCACACGCTCTCCTGTTCCATGTCAAATTTTCGTCGTGTGGTTCTCTCTTGAATATCAAAATTTTCAGCCGGTTCGGTGATAAAAAGTGATTGACATTAGCCAGTAATGCTATCCGGTTTGCTGTATCATAAGACAGCTGAATCCAACCACTTGCAGCCGTTGACCAAGGTGACAGCAGGCCGGGTCAGCAGATCCACTGGATTCTTAGGGATGACGAATTTGAACGGACTAAATATATCTTGAGGGGTATAGATGGTCTAAATTAATGTTTGCCCTGTTTATAATTTATTAACGAGACTACAAGAAAAAACTGGTACCAATCAAGACATTGATATGATGAAAAATTTCGCTGTCTTTAATTTATAAAATTAGCTGGTGATGTCATATTTTGTGATACGATTGTTGATATACAATGTTCTTTCCAATTCTCTACTAGTTGCTGACGATTACCCCTGACGAGTGTCAGCCGAAAATATTCGGGATCATTTCAATATGAATATACTATTCAATTGTATATTGAAGTTCTGTACCTCCAAGAAGCTCTTTAATTTATAAAGTATCTTAGAAGGCTTTGCAGCAATTTGTTTACATTCGGTTTCAATCTATTGAGTGAATTTCTTGAAAATGGCTGTATTCTGACAAATTATAGCTTCAATTCTGAGATTTTTCGTTATTGATTGAGTTGTGTCAGTCTTCTGACTAGCAAATAACTATCTGTCCTTAGGAATCTTTCATGTACTATCCGCAAACCAATCTTACGATGTACAGAACTGGACCATATCAAGAAATGCAAGCAAGTCCGCGAACTAGTGATCACCACCTCCGCCTTGAAGTCGTCCAATATCTTTCAACTCATGCTCAGCACCGCGCAGCTGGAATTGAAGATGACTGACGTCAGTGCGAACGTTTCATAGCCGGGCTGCGCGTTTCTGATGCTCTCTTGTTGCCGTTAGATGTTCAAGAAGATGCTGAAGGAGAAGGAAGAGAAATGGGAGTCGCATAAGAAAGAGGGCAAGGAACGCATGACCGAGCTGGCCGAGGTGTTTTCCGGGACCAAACCGTTGACTCGCATCCAGAAGAATGGTGTGCTTCTGTTCTGATGACTTTGTTGTACAATATTTCACTAGGATTTTCTGGAGTTGCTCAGTATAAACCAGGGGTTCCCAACCTTTTTTTACAACGTTGCCCCCCTTTAAAAGTACATCTCCAAAATCACTACTGCTACTTCTACTGCTACTACTACTACTACTATTACTGCTGAGTAAAAATTTATGACATTACTTCTACTTGAATAACAACTAGACTGTCTCTAGATGGTAGGCCTACTATTTTCGGCCAGTGCTAAGATTCCCGTAAAGATTGATCAATACCGGTCATTCTTCTTTGCTCTACTTTCAGATCATTTGAAAGCGTGGTTTGAACAAATGTCGAAGCAGATCGAGTCGCTGGACTTTTCTTCGTCTACATCTTCGGGCAGAAAGATTGTTCAACTGATGCAAGCCTTGGAGGAAGTCCAAGAGTTTCACCAGTTGGAAACCCACTTGCAGGTGCCTATTAGGGATACAGGCAATATGAATCCGAGATGCGCCATATCCATAATTACAGTGAATCCATTAGTGTACATTAGCCGAACGCATTTATGCGGAAAAGTGACTGTTTTGATTTAGGATTGTTTCAACAGTATTAGTTTGATATATAACAGCTTAGTTAAACATCTCATCCTGTCAAAGTGCCTGGAGTTGATAAAAATAATGATGGGTTTGGATTTCTCATTGAAGCATCATCTAAGGTTACTTAATATGTTTGATTTGTCTTTCAATGCGGTTATGCCCCTCCTACTTTTCTGAGTAATGTCATCAAACATTCTGATAGTATCCTGCAAAGGCAATATATCGGTGTAAACACTAAATCATCCATTTCCATTTCACAGGTCAAGCAGTTTCTCTCTGACACCAGACAGTATCTCCACCAAATGATTCGCACGATCAACGTAAAGGAGGAGGTGTTGATCACCGTCGAAATTATCGCAGACCTGTCCTATGCGTGGATGATTCTCGACGAAAAGTATGCAGCGTTTGGCGATCGATTTTTCAACTCTTACTAGTAACGAAACGGCGTAATTGCAGCTACACGGGACACATGCAAGCCGGCATCAAACAAAGCCCGAGGCTCGCCATCAAGTTACGAGCCACTTTCTTGAAGCTGGCGTCGGCTTTGGAACTTCCGCTGCTCCGCATCAACCAGGCGAACAGCTCGGATCTTGTCAGCGTTTCGCAGTATTATTCCGGCGAATTGGTCGCGTACGTGAGAAAGGTGCGTTTCGGGAATTGAAAAAGGAATTTTTCCAATGTACTTTTGTAATGTCACATTTCAGAGAACTTTTTTGTGTGACTTAATTAAGTCAAAATTTTCATTTGCAACACTTCGTATTGACAGGTGCTACAAGTCATACCGCAGACAATGTTCAGTCTGCTGGCTCAAATCATCAAGATTCAGACGGAAAGCATCGCCGAGCTTCCCACGCGTCTCGAGAAGGACAAAATGCGGGATTTTGCGCAATTGGATGCCAGATACGAGGTGGGACTCGGGCGGTGCGGTAACCAGAGGTGGAAGCAAACGTAAAGCCGTAAATTTCCACTCTATGACAACTACACATAGCGATTTCAAAGACATGTCATTGTCAATATCACTTCTGGTATAAATGGACAGTGAAGGTCTGTAGGTGCATAAGTAGTTTCAAAAAGTAAATTTGTTTGACGGGTCACGTAATTTTAGCTAATGACAATACAACTAGGTACGGTTCTTGGAAATATATTAATTTACAATGATACAGGGGCTATTTCGTCCAGTCGTCATGACGGTTTCTCTCCCTTCTTCGCTGCAAAATCCAAAGTATAAAAAGTCGATAGTTTTTTCCTTAAAACTGTGGATCAGAAGTGAAAAAGTCTAAAAACATAACCCCTTGAGTAAGCAATACAAGTTAGAAAACCTACTCGAGTAGGCTACAGCGAAACAGTAAAAGCAGTTTGTTACTGACCACCCCTTGGCGACAGCGCCGAGCCCTAACGCTGTTGCTACGTGCCGGCAGGTCGCGAGACTCACCCAAGGGATATCGGTGTTCACGGAGGGCGTGCTGCAAATGAAGACGACCCTCGTGGGGGTGATAAAGATCGACCCCAAGCAACTGCTGGAGGACGGTATCAGGAAGGAACTGGTCGTGAAAGTGGCGTCCGCCATGCACAGCTGGCTCATTTTCAATCCGAGACCGAAGGGGGTAAGCGAAGATGATTCAATTGTGCCCGTGCGGGAATGCTGCCTTGAAATTGCAAGGAGTAGAAAGATCTATCAATTCATGCCACAGAAGACGGGATTAAATATATTCAAATCCTGTACTGTAGAACAGTGCTCTTCAACCTTTTTTGGCGTGGTGAGCCCCTACAATTGTTGTGACAAACTCATGCTGCCTGTATACCTAGAATTATTCAATGTAGGCCTATGTATATAAGTGATAGCTGAATGTAATTAATAGGGATGGTGTGAACGTGGTGAGGTTCACGTTCGTGTTCTGTGTGTGAACCTCGGAAATTTAGAGGTTCGCGTTCACAACAGAACCTTGGTAGGTTCTGCACTGTGAACCTTTTTGGTAAATTGTAATTTGCACTTCGTTATAAGATCTCTTTGGTTCAAGTTTATTGCATTTCAACTGCGGGTCACTCTATGCATGGCGCTGGCAGCATAAAAAATCAACACTAAACGAGCATGCACCATGACAACCTTAAAAGTTTTACTTGCTTTTTTGTTACCAAAAATTTCTCGAAATATTCAGCGTTCCGTTTTGAATATTTAGTGACTCTCCGCTGTGAGCTTGACCCGCAATCACAGAACATCACGAGCGATATACGTAGTCAGCGAATGATGCTTATTCAACCAATCAATGACATTGATATCGTTTTCTGATGTAAAATATCGAGT
>ATSW01004716.1:0-11214 GCA_000444245.1 Botryllus schlosseri
ATAAGAGACAGCGATAGCAGCCATAGCTTGGCGGTCAGAGCACTGGTCTCATGATATGTAGGCCTGGTTTAAAATTGCATTGGCACGTCACCCATAAATCCAGCTGCTGATGAGCAAAATGCACTTCATTCCAGTGTCAGTTCCCGAATCCCGGAAAATTGTTGTGGGAACCTGGCGCTGACCCGCTGTAGCAACCCTTAACATTGCAAAGCTGAACAGCAAAAAAGATTGATTCGAACTAGCTTCCGACAACAGTCTTCCGCTGGAACGCGTACCCGTAAATGCAGGGTACTAACTGCTAACAATGTGGCCAATTTGTCAACTATTTACACCGGGATAGCAACAGGTGCGGGATACTTTCAAGTTTGTTCAAGCTTAAAAACACATGTAATGCCGCAAGATATTCTACCGTCATCATCCTCTTGCGAGATTTCGACATCGTGAGACCACTCTGTATTTTCACCGCTGAATATGCTTCCATCACGCTTGCTCGCATCTGCTTGCAGAATAAATAGACATAAATTTTGATCTAATCATGACCATGAAACATCTTACCGTCATCCCTGTGTTCACTCTCATCTGGCAAGTCGGTGTAGTCTGCGCTTGGATTTTGCAGGTCCTCAGTATCTGTTACGGACAGAAGTTGAATTTCGAAACCGTGAAAATTAGGCACCAGAATTTACCATTGCTGGCATTGTATTCGCATTGAGGTATGTGATCCTGTAGAAGTTCTTTGGTATCAAACGCTTTGGCGCAGGTGTGACATACGAATGTGGTTTCGCTCGCCAAGTACACTTCACCATCAGGCTAAAATAACAAGGGTAGGATCAGTCGGCACTACAAAACTATCCTCCGGCTTGATCAACAATACATCTCGGTAGAAGATACGAAACAATTTTGCAGCTGAGAAATGAAATATTGGGAAAAGTTCGAAGACTAGACTGTCAACAGAACTCAAGGTTGTTTTAAGAGAGAGGAACAGAACTGCAAAATACAATTGAATAATAGATCCATATTGAANTACAGTCATCTCCCGGTTAAGTACGCANCTTGATCCTGAGTAGTTTGTGCGNNCTTATGTGGTAGNGCGTACTTAGCAGATATGCAGCCACCTAGTGAAGATATGCGTGCAGCTAAGCACAAATTTTGCATTTATACGTCATTGACGATACGTTGCCCAACAAAGTGCCTGTAGTTGAGGATCACTTACTGTGTCATGCCTCACAGGATCAAGCAGGACATGCTTCCGATCCCAAAAGCACTTTTGAATGCTTTCAGCGAAAACTGAAACAGGCGACGTTGGAAGCCATATGCAGAAAAGAGTGCAAAATATACAAAAGAGTGCAAAATCAGATCACTTTACACGACATGTTCAAGCATTGAACTATTGTTTAATTGACGTTCAAGTTTTCCAGTTAATGTAGTGCCTTGAAAGAAAAAAATTGCTGAAAAAGTTGAACCCAGAATTTGTAAAGAATTTTTGCGTACTTATTTGGGATGCGAACTTAAACGGGTGCGTACTTAACCGGTAGTTAACTGTATATTGTGTTTTTGCGATAACCAGATGGTGGTATGTACTTTCAATACAGCGGTTGGACGTTCGACTCCGTGGTGCAACGGTAGCGCGCCGGACTCCAGATCAGAAGGTTGCGTCTTCAAATCACGTCGGAGTCACGTCGTTTTGAAATTTTTCAGCTTATTTGGCATTATAATCGGGCATGTATATCTACTTTCAATACACTGACATCTCGCCCGACTCCGTGGAGCAACGGTAGCGCCTCTGATTCTAGATCAGAAGGTTGCGTGTTCAAATCACGTTGTGGTCTTGAATTTTTGAAAGCTAACCTACATCTGACAGTATATTATGTTCTTGCGTTAACCAGATGGTCGTATGTACTTTCAACACAGTGGCCGGACGTACGACTCCGTGGCGCAACGGTAGCGCATCTGACTCCAGATCAGAAGGTTGCGTGTTCAAATCACGTCGGGGTCACATCGTTTTGATAATTTTCAGCTTATTTGGCATTATAATCGGGCATGTATATCTACTTTTAATACCCTTACAGCTCGCCCAACTCCGTGGCGCAACGGTAGCGCCTCTGATTCCGGATCAGAAGGTTGCGTGTTCAAATCACGTCGGGTTCATGTCATTTTGAAGACTATGTACTTTATCGAACTATACCAATACGTGCGTAATATTCTTCTGCGTAATGCGTGTCGCACCTCCAGATCAAAGGGACGCGTTTTCATCGTGGGGTCATGGCCATGGCCCAACACCAAAGCTTCATCAAAATATTTCAATCTATCGGCGTCTAAAACAAATCAAATAACATTTGACATAGTCACTTCTTTACCGTAGTAAAAATTATCTATTTTTTTATTTCGTTCAATATTTGATGGTGAATTTCCAGTGAAAACCACTTTTGCATCGAAACATGCACTCTCGTACAATCTTGTATCATGAAGGGTTACGCTACTACGCAGCTTGCGTTGATTACGATATAACAAGTACCGTCGAAGTGCGTTGCGTGAGAGATCAATATGCTGACAATACAGTGCGGATCATTAAGCATATGTACGAAAGCCACATAGTGGTAATTAAGCACTGTATTCTTGGTAGTGTTTGACTTAAAGTTTCACACGATGAAAAACAACCGATCCTTACAGAACCATCATAAAATCAACCCTCTTGATAGGTTACAATGATGTGGATGAAGCGCAGATGTTGCACGATCACGATTTCCGTTTTGGCCATCAGTCTCACGCAAAAACTTAGTGGGAGGAATTAATTTCCCTGTCAGTATACGTTTGGTGATCTTATCTCAAATGCGAATAGGTCATATAGAAAATTTTAAAGCGACGCAGCCGTATAACATGCTGTCACTATCATACTCCGGTTCCTTGTTATATGCTACGAATCAGAGGCGGTCAAACTCAGACAACATAGTCAGCCTACCTATACTCAAGTAGAAGTTGAAACGAAGTAGTGAGTTTACATTGAATTTGAAGTAAAACTTCGAAGGCATGCTAAAACTACTTCAAGAATTAATAGAAAGTGAAGGATATGAAAAGTACTGACATTAGCAGATTCTAAAAGCAGATTTGATCGAGTGATCACTATAAATAGACATAATCTGCTAAAATGTATTCAGTTACCATGATACACCGGGTATTTCCCGATATTCGTATGACAATTATACTCATAAAAGTGTTGCAAACTTATCCCAAAACTACTTTATACTTTTCGAAATCCCCATCGTAAAAAGTAAGTTTATGATAACTACATATAACCCTATTGCTACATTAAGACACAATATAATGGCTGGTTGCTCCTGTTCCGTATTGGTTAAACGGGGCATTATTTCACATTCATTTACATTAGTTACGGTATAAATTATAGCTACAGACACAAGCACCCCGGAATCTATTAGACGCTTGAAAATCTTGACAACCAAGCAATATAGCGAGCTTGCCGTAATTAGTGAAATGATTTTCAATTCGTGTTTGAAAAGGTGAAACAAATGACATGGGTGTGGAATTAAAATTACCAGCATTACAAGTCCAACAAACAGCGTACTCGGCTTCTATGTTCAATTTGTCATAGTACGTTCAACATGTGAATGTGTTGCGAGCGCACGACCAGTCCCGTCGCGGTGACGAAGTTTTAGAAGGTTGATTTTATCGAAAGCATAAATGCATTTTTGCAGTAACTAGAGGGTGAAATAACATCAATGCGCATGACGGGTTTGCCACTCAGTGGCGCAACGGTAGCGCGTCTGACTCCAGATCAGAAGGTTGCGTGTTCAAATTACGTCGGGGTCACATCGTTTTGAACACCAGACCTTATTTGTATTTCACCATAACCAGACAATGGTTTGTACATTCAATGCGTAGGACAGACGGAGGACACTGTGACCAGCATTCTATCTAATTCAATACTGGCGTTTAAAAAACCGTGAACGAGACACGCATTTATTAGCATTCATTTTGTGACTTAACTGAGATTCGGGGAAAAGCTGCGTTACGTAATCAAACATTTCCTGCGTCAAGACTGTCCACGTTTTGTTTCTGCGGCCTAATGCTGCCCAAACTCTTAAAACTGCGAAGTAAAAATGGAACTGGTCTAAAAAAATAACCACGTGATTAACAAGCGCAAGGAGGCCAAACCTACACGAGTGTTTCGAAACAGAACGCCTTTGGCTAGCGGACAGTTCACCATTGAGAACAGGCAGCCATTTTATCGACAAGGTCATATTACATATATAGAGTGATAGGATGGGCGTATGAGAAGATATTATTATGATCTTGCGAAACTGAATTTACTCTAAGCATTTCAATATACATTTTCACGTGATTCTCCGCGATCTCACAGCAGCCGCAGGCCGCATAATATTACCTGGCCGGCCACATGCGGCCCGGGAGTTGGTGACACTTGATGTGCTAATCGTAACTACTTCCATGAAAACCCTATTCACAACAGTATGCGGAACTGTACCCGAAACATCGCAAGCCTTGCACTGTTCTAACGAGTCGTGTTTTTAGTGAATCAGTTCGTAATTCAACTGGCCTTTATTTGTATTTCGTTTTTCTAATCGACAACTCTTATTGTTCGGTTTGATTTCATTGCTTACTTTACGTGTTGCGCCGTCCGTGATCGCGTTATTGTTGCTTGCTCTCTCCATTCGTCGACTATCGGACGCGCAATCATAACTGCGAATCTCGCTTGTTCAATCATCGTCTTATGTAGACCAATTTGGATCGCTTTATGTATTGAGTTAAATAGAAGACAGATACGCAACGTTTGCCTAATCCCTCCATTAGCAGATTTGGCAGAGAAGACGGGATTCGACGCCTGGAAAATCGGCACTCATGGGATTGGAGTGCCGCTTCGAAACGTGCACGCTTGCACACTGCACAGTGTCTTGATTGATCGTTGAGAAAGCAGACGTGGCGCCGCTTGTATGACACGGCAGTTTTCCAATCCAGGTTTTCTACCACATCATCGGCGAGAAATCAACTACTTTCGAAGTGGCATTCACATCTAAAATATCGTATGTCAAAAGTTGACATCCGTGTTCCCGATTGCTAGGTAGCTTTCCAAATGCCCACACTGCTGTCTAAATGTAGGCTAGTAGGTAGCGCAGCGTTGTGTTACCGACGAATAATATGAGAACAGAGTAAAGTAGAGTTTATCAAATGACCGCAGTTAACAATAGTCTCCGCCACTAAGTTTTACCGTTATGTAGGTACCGAATGAGCTGTGTCTGGTGGCCATTAGGACATTTGAGGTATATGGCTGACTAGGCTATCCTCGCGCGTGCTTTCCGTCACGAGAAGCCGTTTAAAAGCAAGCATTCCAACCCGCCTCCGCATTCGTTAGTAGCGATCGTGGTATGCATTATACTACAACGCAGTATACATGAGACGAATGACATCGGTGCCAACGCAGTTACTGAGATAACTATAGCTAGGGTGGGGAGGGGATGCAGTCATATTACGCTCTGTTTGGTGCTCGATTCGCTACATAGGTATGAACTCTGTTATGAGTAGATTGCTTGTACATTGAATTATCTCGCACTCTGTGTGATTGGTTCATGCTACCATTCGTTCTACAAGGGCCAATATCGTACGTTGCGTCTTGGTTACACAGTGTAGACGGAAGTGTCTAGGATTGTAAGAGGATGGACATATGTACAAACTTCACGACCGACCCAAATAATTTATGATTGTGATTTGAATTATTTACGAATTGTACTAACCACTTCTAATATTATTACTGCACGGCAGGATTCCTTTACTTTCGATATATAATAGATAAAAATGCCTTCCAAGAGGACCTTGACTGATAATCGGATGGCTGAGCTTCTGTCAAATTATACCCTTCAGGAAATCAACGCCAACTAGATTTGGCATTCGGTCGTCCACGATTATAAGGGTTCCCATCATCTAACAAAGGCGGATAAAAAGAACGAACGGAAATATCTCCGATATCGATGGAACCGAAACAAAGGAAGGATTTTAGAGAAAAGGGCAACTTTGTTGAAAAAGAAAAATATTCCAGAAAGAAACCATTCTTCTGCGAAAGAGCCTTCTGCATCCTGTAAAGATGAAGAGACGGTACGTGATCTACGTGATGACTCCGCCGACAGCATCTGCACAGGACAGAATCCCCGTAGGTTTTCTGTATTCACAATCCCCCACTCAGATTGGGAGTCTTTCGTAAATTGCTTTGATGCAGGGATTGTTAAATCCAAAGAGTGGGCCGAAATTATCAGACGGGAATTACGGCATTTTAACCATTCCTGTAGTATCGCGTTCCATCGACGCCAATACAGGGGATTGCGATCTTATCCATTGTTTAGGTGCGTAGGATACTGCACCTTCAACCCGTGCCCGATCAAAGTGAAAGTTGTTTGTCATCACGGCAGCCCGGGAGAATTTGTGGCGAGATTTGATGGAAACGCTTGCCATAGCCTCGAGCACAAAATGGTGAACGCCGAACGTAACTGTAGGCCGTTATGACAGCATTTTCTAAGTGTATGAATTTTGAGAGGAAATTGTTTTCGTAGTTATGATGACGAGTGTTTTTTCTCATGTTATCGAATGGTCATGTTTCACTTAAAGGTTCTTTTTTTCTTTTATGTTCTTTCCCCTTGAAAAACAATCAAATTTGCGAGTAACCCGCGAGTGTTCATTGATGGATTAGCATTAGAAGATTAACTACATTGAGATGACTCCAGAAATGAATTGTAATTAAATGGCAATACGGATGGAGTGAGATTTGTTTCTTGTTTAGTAGTGATGTTGTTTCGACATATAGATTTATGATTCCTGAGCAGTTGCTTTATACCGCGGTTCATACTTCCGTCCTATGTAGGCTTATGCAGGGCATCGTGAACGTCGGATCTGCGAATCCGTGGCACGACAGTAGCGCGTCCGTCTCTAGATCAAAAGGTTGCGTGTTCACTGTTCAATTTATGTCAGGGTCACGAGGCTGTGAAACTAATCTACATCTGATAGTATATTGTATTTTTGCGATAACCAGATAGTGGTATGTATACTTGCACTGCAATACACCGGACGGACGGACGGACGACTCCGTGGCGCAACGGTAGCCGTCTGACTCCAGATCAGAAGGTTGCGTTTTCAAATCACGTCGGGGTCATATCATTTTGAAAGATTTTACTTATTTGGTAATATAATCGGGCGTAGGTATGAACCTTCAATGCGCCTATCGGCCGTATGACTCCGTGACGCAACGGTAGCGCGTCTGAGTCCTGATCAGAAGGTTGCGTGTTAAAATCACGCCGGGATCACTTGGTTTTATGTTGAATGTTTCTCAAATTTTGGGTGTTGGATACCAGATAGGAGAGCTGTATATTGTTAGAAAGTCAATACGGGATGATTTATTATACATGCCGCGCGGTTTCCACATAATTCCATACTGGAAGACCAGCATAACTGATTGAATACTCAGTTGAATACCTCATTACGTTGTATATTTCTATTTAGCACCAGAAGGTGCCGGAACAACAGGATGAAACCCACTGGATGTTTGGCAATGCCCATAGCAGCAATATAAGGAGAAAGAGTCCATGTTAGATCGTATTTGTCATAGAATATTCTAATTTCTAAGATCGTATGTATGCGCTTGATGAATGTATCCGGCGCTGCGGTCGTAATACCGTGCCGTAGCCTTGTGTGCAATTCAGGGATGCCACTGGGATGTTTCGGAAAAAAACAGATGTGGAGGCCAAATAAACCAAGAAAAAAACAGATCCTATATTTCAATCAAATTTATATGAGATAGCTGTGGAACTGTATCCTGACAGTCATCAATTATACAGTCATGCAGTCATAAAAGCCTTTGATATTGAATTTCTAACAGTCCATATACTATACATTTTGCTTGGTTAACAATGCATATTTCTCAAAAATATATTGTTTTTCTCCCGACGCAAAGCTATGAAACAGCAATTGGTGCGCGTCCTCAATACTTGATAGTGTATCAATTATATCGTACCGCTGTGAAAGTTTGTAACAATGCCATCCATTCCCTATATCTTCGGGTGGGCTCCGTGAATTTTCAGTGAAGTGACCGGACCAGTTTGGACCTGACCAATTTGAAAGTAGCTTTCGATTGATTAATCCTGGGTCAACAACTTTTACCTGGGATAATGACACAGAATTCAGAGTGTATTCGAATGTGCTGACAAATGATAATCAACGCCTCCGACTAACTTTCTGCGACCTGGAAGTTTCTATTTAATGAAGATCCATCGCATCACGCCAAGGCCTCTCATTTTAGTAGTGAAACAGTCTCTCGTAACTATGTTGTTACAATAACAGCGAAATCCATCGACAATGGCCAACTGAATATTATGATCTTAAAAATCTCAAAACTCATTTCCAAGCGTAAAACTGACCTGACTAAAACGATGTTGAAAAAAAAAAGATTTCAATGACAAAAACCCAGAAACCCAGGTGATGCTAAAAATAACATATCTGGGTGAAAAAAAAACAGGGGTGGCATGTCCGGTGCAATTATCAAAACTACAGTACTGGTAACAATCAAGAATCAACAGTAATCCTATATTGTTTTCAAGACAGGATCAAATAACTTGCAAATATTACGTCGGATATTGCATTATCTTTAAGGACTTGCTTTGTGATAAAACGGATAGCCCTAAAATTGTTATTAAACTCAGGATACGCGTATGATATATGTATGTATTTAACGATCATACAATATGAGTATGCAGTGAGCTATACATGAGTTGTTTTCTGTTGCATTGACAACAGCAAATGAAATTATCAACACCGCTAAAGTAATTGCGCATTCCAGCATCAGGCGCGGAGTAACACTCCTTTTACCTTACAGCAATATAGCACAGCGAGGGGGCTGGACTAATCTCACTTCCACCGTATAGCGATGTTCAGTCTGGTATGCATTGATTCTTGTCAGTATTACATGCAATGACGGATTAAGATTGTAGCAATTACATCGGTAAGCGGATTGTTTATGAACTTTTAGTGAACATACATTGTGAATCACTTGAGCCTCCAGATTTATCAATATCTCTGCTTCTGTCTCTACAGCAGGGATACCGAAATATTGCTGGCAAAGGTCCATATCCAAAAGACTGCAATCCTCTTAGATCCGGCAGGAATCTCACCGACTGTTTCCGCTTAGCTATACTTGTGGTGAACATTACAAAAGGTCAACTCTCCCGCCTAGCAACCAAAACCGCGCACACTGTTTTTTATTCGACCTTAATNGTACTTGTGACGTGATGACTATAAAAATTAAGGTCACCTCTCCCGCCTGTCTGCCATATCCAAATACTCTACTTATGGTTACTAAACCAGATAAGGCCCGGGGTTTGGATCCAACTCTTCACTGGTCCGCAGTAGGACCGCGTTCCGTCAATTGAGTATCTATGCTCTACAGTTATTGGGAATATCTCTAATCTGAACATATTAACGAGTACCATCATGTAATATTTGAATTATCACGATTACCTCGACATTATAAACGCGCTACGACAAACACTGTAAATTTGACTTTGCGGGGTGCAAATGCTGGACGAACGTAGGTATCGGACAGATCAGCGTGTAATTGTCCAGTTGGCGAATATGATGAAATCCCGATCCGTTTTATGCATACTGCGGTAGATGGCCTCTATCGAGTTTGGGATAGCTAGTGGAAACTTTTATATCAGTGCAGGTGTGCGATATCAGACCCAATGATTTATTGTGTAGATTTTAAACCTACTGATGAAGTTAAATCAGCAGTACACACACTTGACAATGGATGACCCTGTGCTACAATAACTCCCTGACGAAACGTGTCTGATTTACATATAACTTTCATTTCCTACCTAACCATATTTCCCTAGCGGATCATATATCTTCGAACACGCGTTTTGATATCAGTTTGCGATATAATATCGAGCTCGCCAGATCGGGAATAATTGCCAGGTGACGTTGGTATAATTATCTACGATTCAACCTAACAATTATCATAGGATATTTATAATTAGCGAGCCGAACCGATACCAGCAACCAGCGGTAATCTGGAGCTAGTTTCTATAGCCAAGTGTAACTCTTTGTTAAAGCGATTCTCCAAATAAATCGCAGCTATTGGTAGCTTAGCGATGAATATCAACGTTTTTGTCCACTTAGCACATCATTGCTGTGTCCGATGTAAATAAGACTCTCAATTCCGAACTAATCATCTTTCTTAAGGACATTGAGAGCCTCCTAGATTCCCGATGAAAAACAACACCGGTATTACATGTTACTGATGCAAATTCGTACGCCAATGCGCATCCTGCTGTGATACGCTAAGTTCAGTGTGACCTTGTCATTTACCATATGTTCTCCTAGTAAACATGTCTTGCGTGCCTGGAGAGAACTTCTTATACTCCATATACTGATTTTATCGTACTACTGCTGCCTATACTTCATCTGTTGACTGATTGTGATATCAAAACAATCGAAGGGATTTGTAGAAAAATAGATCGATGTATTGCACAAAGATAATATATGAAATTTCACTTTCAAACATATAAAAATTGAACTGCGGATAAGATGGCGACCAGCGCCGTTGTGATGCTTCTGAAGATTTAGAACGACATTTCGTCTGATTCGTCGATAGCAGGTAATGCCGGAATCATCATCGTTGCCGAACGTGATCTTCGATTTTTCTTGACTACAAGTCTGTTAAATCTTCGATTGACGACATGATTCGGTTTGCCTTTAAACGAGGCTGAGTCGATACTTCATTTTTCTTTTCCTCGATATCCGAAGCTTCTGTGATAGCCCCCAACAAATTGTCGGTTAGCTTCAAACTCGTTCTTGTGCGTTTTGAGCTCGAAACTTTGCTCGTTCTGTCTTTTCGATTCCAGAGATTGTTTACCGCCGATGAGCGTCTTCCACATTCATTGTCTTCAGAGATTCGTTTGCGGCACGCGTACATATTACGATCCATTTTGATGCTCGGACTATCTGTAGACTTGGTCCGTACTCAACTAAATCCAGTGTCTGTATGAGATGGACGGCCGCGGCGTCGGCTTTTATAGATTCGGTAGAAGTAAGATTTTTAGAAACACGAGAGAGCGATGGCCTACTTCTTTTCACGATCCAGCGCACATGAAAATTCTACGAAATCGCAAGGTCTCTGACAGACTAGAGTTAAATCAGTGTAATTAC